>PISX010036697.1:0-11708 GCA_004024625.1 Mellivora capensis | reverse complement strand
GATATCAGCCACAGCAACTTCTTTCAAGATATGTCTCCAAAGGCAAAGGAAACAAAAGCAAAAATGAACTTTTGGGACTTCATCAAGATCAAAAGCTTCTTCACAGCAAAGGAAACAGTCAACAAAACAAAGAGGCAACCCACGGAATGGGAGAAGATATTTGCAAATGACAGTACAGACAAAAGGTTGATATCCAGGATCTATAAAGAACTTCTCAAACTCAACACACACAAAACAGATAATCATAACAAAAAATGGGCAGAAGATATGAATAGACACTTCTCCAAAGAAGACATACAAATGGCGATCAGGCTCAGTTTCTTTGGGAATGGGTGGAAGGTAACAATTCACATGCCATGAATAGACAATTGGGTTCTTCCAACCTTCTTGGTTCAAGACCAGGATGAGCAATGAAGTGAGGATCTCCTGCCTTAACGTTGATCTCAGAAAAGATTTTAAGAAACACTAGACCCCAAATAGTATTGACAATTTTAAAAAAAATATGTTTTTTAAAAAGCATTTCTATTTTCTTGCACAGCAGTCAACCATGAGAATTTGGTTGTCAATCCATTGATGATTATTATGATGTGATTTGAACTTTGTGATACCATAAGAAAATCCTCCTTACTCTAGCAGTGCTGCTTGTTTTTATGGCATTTCTAAAGAGCTACCAAATATGAGATCAAACATGGCCAGCAATGCCTCCTGAAATTCAGTTTTAGAGTAATCAAGAGTCCTATTGCTGACTGCAGCAGTATTTTCAGAACCCATAGCCCACAAAGATTTTAAAGACTAGAGGCATAATTCACAGGTTGCTAATTATGTGTTTGGATTCCATCTTTCTTCCAAAGAAGCATACAAAAAATATTTCTAATGCAGTGTACAATAAGAACAAATGGTGAGATGATTTCAATCCATAAGCCTACATATCAACAATTCCATAGAAGGTGACAATGGTTACTTTAACCATCAGAATGTTTTCTTGTGTGTGCCAAATACATCAAAGCAGAGCCACATCTTAAGGAACCAGAAGGCAAGAGATAGGTGGGCAGACAGAAAGGGAAGGAAATGAGAGGAGGACAGGAGGGAAGGAAGAGAAGGGGATGGTGAAAAGGAAAGAAAATATGTGTTTGTGAATCTCTTCCTGGACCTCAGAGTACAGATGGGGATTCACTGATGTGGTGACTGGCAGGGAGTGAATTATCTATGTTTGAATGGGGTGGTCAGGTGAAGGGATGGATTTACACTCAGGAAAATCCATTTTTCTTTTTTTTTTTTTCTTTTTTTTTAAAGATTTTATTTATTTATTTGAGAGAGAGGCAGTGAGAGAGCATGAGTGAGGAGAAGGTCAGAGGGAGAAGCAGACTTCCCGTGGAGCTGGGAGCCTGATGTGGGACTCGATCCGGGGTCTCCAGGATCATGACCTGAGCCAAAGGCAGTCGTCCAACCAACTGAGCCACCCAGGCGTCCCAGGAAAATCCATTTTTCATACAGAAAAGTCATCTAGCATGCTGTTACTACCTTTGCCAGTGTTCCAAAAGGCGTAAACTCTTCTTGGAGGGATGACAGCTCCCTGAGATGAACAGAGTCAGGAATTAATAAGAGGGTTGGCCTGACAGACACAGTGTCAGAACATGAGGGACAAAGGGACAAGGTCATGAACTGGAAAAGCACCATTATTTCTGGCTCCCATTGGGAAGCTTATGAGATACTCTCACAGCTCATAGCATGTTCCCGTGTCAAGAGGTATCCAGGTGGCTTGTGCCAACACCACCCAGGTGTCACCACTTTCACGTGTGTGACTCATGCCCTGCACTAGAGAGCCGTGAGACCGTGATATTCTGACCTGTACTTCCTGTTAGATAACTCTTGAGTTTCTTGATACATTTAGCCTAAGGGAAGGCAATGGCATTGAGTTTCCATTATGTACTAGGCACTGCATACCAATATATATACATATATATATATATATATATATAATATATATACATGCTTATGTGTCTGTATACATAGAGATGGGTTTCTATATGTATCTATGCAGAAAGACTGTACTATTTGACTGTATTATATAAAATAGTAGAGATTTAATACAGTTTAGTATTATACACATTTAGTATTATACACATGTATACACACGCACACATATATATCTACTATACACATACACACACACCAGATATATAGTAGAAACTTAATATTGTATTTTTATACATACACAGATGTATGCATATATATGTTTATATATAGAATGTATTTTGTGACTGCATTATATATGATAGAATTTAATGTAGTTTATATGTCTGAGACAATATACCTGAGACTATATACCAGGTATTAAACTTACAGATCTGATATTTGTCATGACAATTAACATATAAGTTCAAATACCTGTTCCACATTCTGCATTCATTCATTCCACACTTACTGAAGGCTTTCCTATGAGCAGAGAACTGAGCCACACACTGTGGGGACAGAGAACCAAAGAGAATGTGGTTCCTGTGGTCCAAATGAGCTTCAAGCCACATGAGGGAAAAGGCATGTCAAGGAGGTGGTCAGAAGTGAGCAGGATATATTTTCATGGTGGAACCAATGGGATTTCCTCCTGACAAATTAGATAGGGAGTGTGAAAGAAAGAGAGGAGTCAAGGACGAGTCAACAGGGTTTTTTTGTTTTTGTTTTTGTTTTTTTGGCCTTGACAACTAGAAGGATAGAGTTGCCATAAACCGAGATAGAGAGGACTGAGGTTGAACAGATGTGTATGTGCAGTTCAGTGCATAAGAACTCAACATGTCTATTAACTATCCAATCGGCCATGTTCAATGGACAATGTTATATAGGGGTCTGCAGAGAGGTCTGAGATGGAGACATAACTGGGGATGTTCTCAACCTATAATCTGCATAAAGCCATGAGACAGGATGAAATTAGCAAAGGAGCAAGTACAGATGAGGCAGAGAAAAGAAGAGGACCAAGGACTGGATCCAGAGGTAATCAACATTAAGAAATTAGATGGAATAATGGTGCTGTCCCTAAGGCAACAAGAGATAATCTGAGTATGGCAAGACAGCTAGCTTGATAAATGAATTCTATTTTCTACATATTGTGTTTGAAGTGAAATTATGAAATTCAGGTGACAGCTAATGGTATTCTGGTAAATATTAAACAATGGACTTGGGATGCCTGGGTGGCTCAGTTGGTTAAGCGGCTGCTTTCGGCTCAGGTCATGATCCCAGTGTCCTGGGATCGAGTCCCACATTGGGCTCCTTGCTCGTCAGAAAGCCCGCTTCTCCCTCTACCTCTGCCTGCCACTCTGTCTGCCTGTGCTTGCTCACTCTCGCTCTCTCTCTGACAAATAAATAAATAAAATCTTAAAAAAAAAAAAACCACAATGGATTTCAGGGGAAGGGAATGGAATTTGTAGACTTTGCCAGTTTCTCTGGTTTATAAGCTCCCATCACTGCCAAGTTTGGGCTACCAACTTGAAGTCACTGCATTTTAGTGGCTGATGGAAATATAGGACTAAGACCCAAAACAAAAATTTGTTAAGTTTTTGATTTGAGAAATCAGCTCTAAGGAGGGAACAATTAAAGTCACAGGAAAGGATAAACTCTTCAGAGGACAAATTGTGATAAACAGGAGAAAACTGAAGGCAAAATGTGGGTAAATATCCATATTAAAAGGACATGAGAGATTTCCAAGTGAAGAAAGAAGAGCAAGAAGCCAAATTCCAGAATGGTTTTATAAACTGGGATCATTTTGCTACTGTTGAATTTTTTCTTGCCTTTTTTTCCTACTTTTTCCTTAGTAGCTGAAAGTATATCAGACTCAGATAAGAATTTTTTCTTTTAGCTCCTGAGAGAATGGGCACAACAAATTGTTTTCCATATCTATACAATAATTTTAGTATGAACTTGTTTACAAATAATTTTAACCACTTTCAGCTCCCTTTAAAATACAATGTCATCAGGAGACCTGCATACTGCAACACATACACCATTTAGAATTTCTAAATAGTTGATGTGGCTTTTCAGACATGGTCAAGAAAAAATTTTTTTAAGTCAATTGACATTTGGTACAAGGCATTGCACTTAACAGCCAAGAGCCTGGCTATACTGATTAATACTAAGAAAAGCCATTAGGAAACAGGTGTCTAGACAGTTTGCTTTTTTGTGTGCAACCTAGCTTCACTTATGAAGAAGAGAATAAAAAGTATAGTTAATTTGTAGTCATTTAGATACAAGTCATGCTATGGATAACTAGACACATGTTATAACAATCAGATACATGATACAACTTTTTAAAAGCTCTATGTACCTTTGAAGTACAGTTCATATGTGTGCTGATCACATTTCTAGAATTTTTGGAGACAATCTAATTGTCCTCACAAATATATTTATAATTGTCAAATCATGTATTCTAATTTTTCCATTTGAAAAACATGAACACTGTTAGCAGATTCACTTTGGGCTAAATTAAATTTAGATGCCACCCCCAGTATCTGCTGGATGGTAGAGAGAAGCCTACTAAATCTAAAGATTCCTTGTGGGAAATGCACTAAAAGCCTAACCCACATGCTCATTGGGTCTGCACTCTCAGGAAAGCTTAGCCAGCCCAGACTTGCTATCATATTACAAGTTTTCCCAAATTGCAGGTGAATGTTAGTCCTAGTTCTTAGGAGCTACTCTGAATCAAAAGAGCTCTATGTTCTGAGGACATTAAAATTATGACTTGAAAAGAAAAGAAAAAAAGCCAAGTATTGCATTTTTCCTGGATTGAAAATCACACTGAAGACAGTGAACCTCTTCCAAAAGGCAAAGCTCTGCCTCACCGTTTGGGGTCCTTGTGCAATCTCTCTCAGGATCCATACACAAAATGAGGACAATACGGAGACCTGCCTGTTCACATAATTGATCCACTTCCATCCGCATAAAGGGATGAGAAAGTATCAAATTATTAACAGTCCAGTGCTTTTACAGCTCCCACCTACCATGCACTTACTGCTTTCGGATTTCTCCTAATTGAATTACTCAGAGCAGACCAAATGACCTTAGTTGTCCAAGCACTATTTATCACATTGTATTGTAAATGAATTACATTATTGAAAGAAAATATTCTCTTGATCCATTTCCTATCTTAATAGTAATTATTTCCCTGGTGTCCTAATTTTTCCATGACTTTTCTTTCAAGAAACAACTATTAACTTTCAACACAGTCAGTGACCTTGTTTGGATGACTCTGTCCCCTCAGGTGACCTTGAAGCAAAAATTATAGAAGCATCAATTGGCAAGTTTGCCAGCATTCAGCAAAGTATGAAAAGGGTAAGAGCTCTTCATTTCCCAGCACTGGCATTCATCATGGAAAGATACATAAAAGAAAGGGCAAATTCCAATGACATGCATCCAATAAATTGGAGACTCTTGTCACAGCAAACGCCAATTCAGCGGTTTATAATCACAATGCATAATATGGCTATATTACTTATTTTTTAACCCTCTAAACAGCAGCTTTTAATACTGGTCCTTCTGTGTCTTCCTCTTTATCATTGAAAATCCTAAGTACTGTCAACTATGAGGTCATCTTTCTGAGTCTGTTGAATTTCATTTTGACTATTAGAAACAGATCTTTTTTTTGTGATGGCATCCAATCAAGCATCATAGATTTTGAAGAAATCTGAAAGGTCACTTAGTTTCAAGCAGACCGTGAGCAAACTGAGCTAGAGGGGAAAAAAACCCCAAATTGTTAATAAACTATTTGCATGTTCAGCAGACCCAGAACTTCTCTTAGCAATTTGCATGGCATTTGGTTCCCTTTAATCTGGTAAATGGGACCCAAATTCTTTTGCCTGAATTGGAGTTAATTCCAACAAATCAACAATCAAAACTAATAGAGTATTTGTTCAATGTAGACTGCATTGGTGTCAACAGAGGGTCCACGCTAAGTGATGTTCTCTATTATACGCACTTAATTTTTTATTTTTCAGGTAGTATGAATCCTGTAACCAAAGTGCAAGTAATAAGGTCAAACACACTTTCGGAGATTTCCATTCACATTTAAGCTCTCTCACCTCTATGTGATATTTCACCCAACTGGATTAGGTAAAGTAGAACAGGAATATGGAACAAGCACTGGCTAGAAGGCATCATAAGTATGGGGTTAAGTCCAACTCTTTGACTCTTCTGAATTCTATTAGACAGTCCCTCAAATCCCCTGGGCCTCACCTTCCTCGATCATAAAACTGTTTCTTTAGTCATATGATCCCGTAGATCTCTGTTGCTACAAGTAAACACCAGATTCACAGCTGGCTTTTGCTCCCTCTTCTCCCAAACCAAAACAAAGCAAAGCAAAAAAACAAACAAACAAATAAATAATAAAGACAGAAAAAGTGGCAAAGATACAACTGGCTCTAGTTTGTGTCTGAGATGGTGCTGAATTTCCCAGTTTTGCAGGCCTGCTTCCCAAACACTGTGAGAATATTTGCTAGCAGTGAGAAGAACCACCGGGGCATCCCTCACTTGGATGCTCAGATAATGCCCTGGACCCTATTAAACAATACATATCTTTAAAAAAATGTATCTCAAGTCTTAGATATCTGGATCTTTGCATGGTTCACCTCTAGTGACCACAGCACACATACTGGAATTTGAACAGTTAGTATTTCTGGTACAGGATTGGTTCAGGTTCAGGTTATGAGGTAGAATATTTCCTCCGCCTAAAATACAGTCTTCTTTGAGATCATCCTTCAAATAATTACCATTTATGGAAGAACATCATTTCTGCAGCTGGATCCACTGAGGAAAATTATTTCCAGAGCTTTGTTTTTCTGAAACATTGTCTATTTGCTATACCTACAAGAGGACAAGGGGGTTTGACAATTTTGGTTTTCTGAGTAAGATGCTCTTCGGATGTTTCTGATCCTAAGGTACGGCCATGGGTTTCTGCTATTGATTTTCACATCCAATTTTGAGTTTGCCAGCTGCATGTTATAAAGCCAGTCCTTACTACATCCCCCACCCCCACCCCCAAGAATGTCAATCTTTTTCCAGGCTGTTTCTACTCCCTGTGCTCCACACCCCTGAAGCAGTGCCCTAATCATCTCACAGGAGCCCTGGCTGCTCTCCATGCCCACGGGTAGAGTTGGACTCCGAACTAGACCCATTAACAAGACTAAGGTCTCCTGTCCATATGATGCTATTTCAGGCATCTCAAGGGCTTCCCTGCCTTAAAAACAAAATTCCACTTTTCTACCTGATGCTTCAAATTTCTTTAAAAGAATATAGACTTGCCTTGACTCAGTAGACAGTTTCCTGGGAGAGGAACCATATGACCTGAAATCTATATAATTGATTACTCTAACAAAATTGATTAATATCAACTCCCTTCCCAAGGATGCCACTTTAATGGGGGAGCCACAACTGGCTGATGAAATGGGAAAAGTAAAGCAAAAGGAGGTGGAAGACATCGAATATTTTGCTTCCTTTTTGCTTCATTATGATTTCTAATATGAGAATGATGTTCACTTCATGAGATTCTCCTGCTAACTGATAGCAATAAATAAACACCATTTACTGAGTCACTCAATAGTGAGAGGTCACATCCATGAAAATGCCGGTGAGCTCCAAAAAGTCCCTCTTCCATAAAAGCAATGAGAACACTGGCAGATATTATCAGAATTTACTTCTTTATAACTGAATATTAGCTGAAGGCTCACAGAAATTCATAAAACTTTTTTTTGTTGTTAAAGGATACATCTTGTTAAGAAGATCAAGCTTCATGGTGTTTTAACTTCCACCCCCTACTCCTAAATTTGCAGCGCTCTTGAAAACTGACAGCCACTATCACTGCTAAAACCAGCAGTCCAGGGGTGCCTGGGTGGCTCAGTGGGTTAAGCCTCTGCCTTCGGCTCGGGTCATGGTCTCGGGGTCCTGCGATCAAGTCCCGAATCGGGCTCTCTGCTCAGTGGAGACCCTCCTTCCTCCTCTCTCTCTGCCTGCCTCTTGGCCTGCTTGTGATCTTTCTCTGTGTGTCAGAAAAATAAATGAAATCTTTAAAAACAAACAAACAAAACCCCAGCAGTCCACAGCCCTCCCAAGGGGCAGAATGGAGTTGGAGCTTCTTCAAAGCTCCAATTCTAGAGAATTGATCATTATTTGACCAGTCTAGTGGTTCCCCAGAAGACCCCCTTTGCATGGCTATCTTTATATGACATGACTTACAGCTCAGTTAGTGTGAAGAGCCTTTGTTCCAGGGGTGTTTGCCCCCCTCCAAAATAATTTAGAGACAACTGTTTAACACAGCAGCTACCTGAGGGAGTGGACAATGATTCAGACAATGGACTAAGCAAGAGCTTAAAAGGAAAAGATGGGGAAAGAGATATCCATAGAAGGCTTTGAAAATCCCCAACATATTACTAATAATCTAGAAGTCCATGTGCCTGTGTAGGGTATATGGCCAGGACTGTGTGCATGTTCAGGAAGACCTAAGATACTCTAACCTCTTGCTGAACTTGACATTCTCTGCAAGCAGAAAATAAAGATTAAGAAGTAGCCTAACTGAGTGTTGAAGGTGTTCGCCAGTACATATGTAGAGCTTCTAGCAAAGACTGGGGAACTAATTAATTCCAGGCATTTAAGGAAATCTCTACCCAATTATTAGCTGACCATTTAGAGACCTGAGCAGAGACTTCAAGGGCCATACACAAAAAGGAATTTAGAGTTTACAAAATTTGTTCAGAAAAGTCACTAAAGAACAACAAACACCAATAGCAATCCTGGGGAGGAAGAAGAATCTGATTTCCAGGATTGAAACATTATATTAGCTAAAATGTTCAGTTTTCAACAAAAAGTAGGAGTCATACAAAGAAACAAGAAGGTATGGCCCATATACACAATGGGAAAAAAATCAATCAATAGAAATTGTCCCTGAGGCAGGTCAAATGTTGGGACTTACAACAATGACTTTAAAATTAGCTATTTAAAATATGGTCAAAGAATGGTCACCAAATAGAGTATGTCGATAATAAGGTAGAAATTATAAAAGGAAACAAAACAGGAGTTTTGGAGATTAAGGGTATAATAAAGGAAATGTAAAACTGACTATAGGAGCTCAACATAAGATTTGAGCAGGCAGAATTAAAAACTGGTGAGCTTTTAATGGGTATTTACCACCCCTATCAAAGAAAAACCAAACCACTAATTTGAAAAGATATATGCACCCCTATGTTTATTGCAGCATTACTTATAATAACCAAGATATGGAAGCAGCCCAAGTGTCCATGGATAGATGAATGAATAAAGAAGCTGTGGTAAACATATACAATAGAAGATTATTCAGCCACATAAAGGGATGAGGTCTTGGCATTTGCAACAGCATGGATAGACCTACGAGGTATTATGCTAAGTGAAATAAGTCAGAGAAAGACAAATACTATATGATTTCACTTGCACATGGACTCTAAAAATCAAAACAAATAGACAAAAAAAAAAAACAAAAAACAGAATCAGACCTATAAATACAGAGAACAAACCGAGGGTTGCTGGTGGAAAGAGGGTGTGAGGAGATGGGTAAGATGGATGAAGGAGAGTGGGAGATAAACAGTTATGGAATGAATAAATCACAGGAATAAAAGGTACAGCAGAGGGAATATAGTTAGTGGCATTGTGAGAGTGTTGTGTAGGGAAATGACAGCTACAATTCTGGTAAGCATAGGATAGTGTATAAACTCATTGAATTGCTGTTATACACCTAAAACTAATGTAACATTGTGTGTCAACTATACTCAGATATATAAGTAATAATAATAATAATAAACATAATCTGGACTTCATGATACAAAAGGTATCAGAGAAGGGGTGTGTTTGTTTGTGTGTGTGTGTATGATGTCCAATGTTGAGTTTTGGGGAAGTGGTGTCTAAGACTATCACCGAATCATATACATGTACCTTTCAGAAATAAAATGATTTCAAAAAAATTTAGTGAGCTCGAAGACAGGTCAATTGAAATAATCTAGTATAGAGAACAGAAAGAAAAAGAATAAAGAAAAATGAATATAGTCTAAGAGCATCAAATAGATTAACATATGCATAATGAAAACCCCAGAGGAAGAGAGCAGGAGAAAGGGGCATAAAGAATATTTGAGGAACTAATGCCTAAAACTGTCCAATTTAAAGAAAACCATCAATCTACATGTCCAATAAGCTAAAAAAAAAAACCTCCAAGCGAGGTAAACCCAGAAAGATCCACTGCTAGACAGTTCATATTCAAGTTGCTGAAGACCTAGGACAAAGAAAAAGTCTTGAAAGAATCAAGAGACAAGCAATTTATCATACACAAACATTTCTCAATAAGACCAAGTAACAAGCTTATTTCTCATCAGATATCAGGGAGTCCAGAAAGTGGTGCTATGACATGATCAAAATGCTGAAAGAATAAAGACTGTCAACCAAGAATTCTATATCTAGCAATACTATCCTTCAGAGATGAAGTAGAAATTGAGATAGTTAAAGATAAAAACTGAGAGGATTTATTTGGTTGCTTCTCTGTCCCAGAGATATTGAAGAAAGCCCTCCAGGTTGAAAAAAAAAAGTTGACACTACACAATAACTCGGATTTACACAAAGACATAAAAAACACTGGTAATGGTAACTTATACAGGTAAATATAACACATGGTATAATTTTTTTGTTTATTCGCTTATAACTCATCTTTTCTCCTATCTAATTTATAAGACAACTGCACAAATAATACTTGTAAATATGTTTTGATGGGCACACAATGGATATTTCCATGACAATAGTAACAAAAAGAGGGGGAAGAAATGGAGCAACATAAGAGGAAAGATTTGTATGCTACTGAAGCTATATTGAAAATAACACTAAAAATATATATTAAAAATATACATAAATACACACACACACACATATATATATATATATATATATATATATATATATATAAATAAAAAACACCGAAGAAGGCTGTAATGGACAAAACATTAAAGACAGAAGACATATAGAAAACAAATAGCAAAATAGCTGATGTATATTCTACCTTATCAGTAATTTCATTTAATATAAATGAATTGAACAATCCAATTAAGAAAAAGATACTGGCAAAATATATAATCCAATTATATGCTGCCTGCAAGAGACATACTTTCAAGATCCAAACAGGTTGGTAGTAAAAAGATGTATCATGCAAACAGAAATAAAAAAAAACTGCAGTGGTTATACTAATATTAGACAAAATAGACTGTAAAACCAAAGTTGTTACTATTTTACAATGATAAAAGAGTCAGTCCATCAAGAAGACATAGCAATTATAAACATATATGCACCTAACAACAGCATCCCAAAATTCTTGTAGCAAAAACTGACAGAATTGAAGAAATAGACAATTCAAAAATAGTAGATAAAATTTTCAAAAACCCACTATCAAAAATGAATAAAAGACAACTGACAGAATGGGAAAAGATATTTGCAAACGACATATCAGATAAAGGGCTAGTGTCCAAAATCTATAAAGAACTTATCAAACTCAACACCCAAAGAAAAAATAACCCAATCAAGAAATGGGCAGAGGACATGAACAGACATTTCTGCAAAGAAGACATCCAGATGGCCAATAGATGCAGGAAAAAGTGCTCCACATCACTCAGCATCAGGGAAATACAAATCAAAACCACAATGAGATATCACCTCACACCAGTCAGAAT
>PISX010036696.1:0-11710 GCA_004024625.1 Mellivora capensis | reverse complement strand
CAGTCAGAATGGCTAAATTTAACAAGTCAGGAAATGACAGATGCTGGCGAGGATGCGGAGAAAGGGGAACCCTCCTACACTGTTGGTGGGAATGCAAACTGGTGCAACCACTCTAGAAAACAGCATGGAGGTTCCTCAAAAAGTTGAAAATAGAACTACCCTATGACCCAGCAATTGCACTACTGGGTATTTACCTTAATGATACAAATGTAGTGATCCGAAGGGGCACGTGCACCCGAATGTTTATAGCAGCAATGTCGATGATAGCCAAACTATGGAAAGAACCTAGATGCCCATCAACAGATGAATGGATAAAGAAGATGTGGTATCTATACACAATGGAATACTATGCAGCCATCAAAAGAAATGAAATCTTGCCATTTGCAACGATGTGGATGGAACTAAAGGGTATCATGCTTAGTGAAGTAAGTCAATCAGAGAAAGATAACTATCATATGATCTCCCTGATATGAGGAAGTGGAGATGCAACATGGGGAGTTTGGGGGGTAGGAAAAGAATAAAAGAAACAAGATGGGATCGGGATGGAGACACACCATAAGTGACTCTTAATCTCACAAAACAAACTGAGGGTTGCTGGGGGTCAGGGGTTTGGGAGAGGGGCGTGAGGTAATGGACATTGGGGAGAGTATGTGATATGGTTAGTGCTGTGAAGTGTATAAACCTGGCGATTCACAGACATGTACCCCTGGGGATAAAAATACATTATATGTTTATAAAAAAATTAAAAATTAAAAAAAATCCAAAAAAAAAAAAAAGAAAGAAAGTCCTAACATATTTCATGCACTGACAGAGTCTTCCCTTCGAGGAGTAGATGCCCTTCAACAGAGGAATGGATAAGGAAGATACATACATACATAGATACATACATACATAGATACATACAGACATAAGGAAGGTCATACATACAATGGAGTATTTTGCCTCCATCAGAAAGGATGAATACCCAACTTTTATACCAACATGGACGGGACTGGATGAGATTATGCTGAGTGAAATAAGTCAAGCAGAGAGAGTCAATTATCATATGGTTTCACTTACTTGTGGAGTATAAGGAGTAACACGAAAGACATTGGGAGTTGGAAAGGAAAAGTGAGTGAATTGGGGGAAATCAAAGGGGGAGAGGAGCCATGAGAGACTGTGGACTCCATGAAACAAACTGAGGGTTTTGGAAGGGAGGGAGTGGGGTGGTTGGGTGAGCCTGGTGGTGGGTACGAAGCATGCATGAAGCACTGGGTGTGGTGCATAAACAATGGATCTTGGAACATGAAAATAAATAAATAAATAAATAAATAAATAAATAAATAAAACAGTATGTCCTGGGGCGGGGAGGGTTTGTACCAATTTATGTCTGCACCCAAGACAGCCTGTACCCTTGCCCCTTTGGCAACACTAGATATTGCCTGGTCTTTAAATCTTTACCAATGTGACAAATAAACAAATATTGTTTTCATGGTTCATTTGCATTTCATAATTACTTGTGGTTAAACACTTTCTCATTTGTTCAATGTCCATTTGCAGTTCTTCTTTTGGGAACTAAATAGATTCTGTTCTTGATGATGCAGGTGGTGGTTACAATTTACAATACTCTATGGTGAAGTCTTCGCAGGTGATGGGGATGTGGAGGTTTCCATCTGCATACTCCCAATGGTTTAACATTGATTTTCAGACTTGCTGTGTCTGGTGACTTTAATCTTTCTTAACTTTACATCAGCTGTCACTTCCTACTACTGTCTTCACATATCTCTGGTGGTTGTACTCTACTTACCTCTTTATCTCTTCTAATCTTCCATGGACTAAAACAAGTAATTACATAAACAAATTGTGAAAAAAAAAGGAAAGATAATCAAACTGGTTAGAATTTTGTCGAACAATCTGTAAAATTAGCTCTGGGCGGCCATCCGGGCCTTAGAGAATTTCAGGTCCTGCTTGTGGGTATGGACTGCTATACATAATGGATAATCCCAGGTAAATCCGTCTGAATGACCAAGAAACTGCTGCTTGTGCCCCTTTTTCTTTCCTGCCAATGGGAGCTATCTGAGCTCTGAAGCACCACAAAATTCTGGGACGTTTTGAGTCAACAATTGTGGGGAAACAGGCCCAATTAGAGACAAGAAGTCCTGGGAATCCCCTGACAGCTTGTCCACGAGAACCATCTGGCCAAACCGGGAAAAATCAAAATAACTCCTCTCTGTCTTCATCAGGAGCCCAGATTAGCAAAGAAGAAAAAATTTCTTTCTCAGGAGGACTTACCACTAAATTTAGTCACTGACTTTCAGACACCTTCACTGCATAAATAGGCTAAGACAGATTGTTCCGAGAGCTTCCGAAAAAGTCAGATAAACTGTAACAAATTTGAAAATGAGCCAAAATAATTAATAGAAACTGTTTCATTGCTGTCTTGTTTTTCTTCCTAATTAATATTTATATGCACACATTCCAGAGCCCGGTTGCTGTTTGTTTAAGAATACACTGTTGTAATATTGTTGGCTACAGCTGTTTTTGCAATAAGAATTCATTGAGCAGCCTAAAATGGACAGATTAATACTCTGGTAATTAAATTTCCAAAGTGGGAGGAGCTTCTTCTCTCTTCCTAAAAATAAATGAAATAAGTATAGTACCAATTATAGGTGGAGAAATACCAAAGATCCTAAAATGGCAAATGGAGCTGAGGGAATCAGAAAGTATGCTAAGTTTTACTCTTCAAAGAGCTGTCAACAAGGTAAAGCCTTGTTGACAAGGCTTCAGATTGTGAGGTCTTGCTCCTAGGGGAAGGTGGGGCAGGTGTCTATGGGAAAGCAAAGCCATTTGCAGGAGGCAGCATTTGTGTTGATAGTAAATGCTGGATGTCTTTACAATTACTTTGTTAGGACAGCTCTTCACTAATGTGTCACTTCTAGTACAGCCGCTAATCAGGAAGTTTCATTCATACCAATGGGTCATGTGAGCTTGTCCTTGGAGCCCACCAGTTTTAATGCATCTGCAAAGAATGCATAAGTCAGGAGTGCCTCGTGGAGTGCGATACCCCCAACACAGCACAGTTAAACTGTACTTGATCCCCTCACCACCCAACACCACCCCCAGCCACATATGTGGGGAATCTAGTTGCAGTTTACAGTGAAGGCCCTAGAGTGACCCCAGATGCTTCTCCAAACAATCCCTCCAGGTTTCTGCTGGCAGGCTAGATTTTGGCTGCAATCCTGAACCAAATTCTAGCATTTTTGTTATTTAGCATTTATATAAAACTCACTATTTTCCAAGTGCTTTGCAATCATTGATTAGTTATTAGACAGCTTGTGATAGATGAGTATGCTGTACCTAAATTATACTCTGCACCAAATGAAGCAGTATGTGTCTCTCTCCTTCCTTCCCCTCTCCATCTCCCCCCAACCCCCTAATCTCCACCACCAAGTCCATTCTAATCATTCAGGTCAGGGTCTTGGTCTTGTGAGAAGTTCTCCTTCCTGCTAACGCGGGAGCTCTGTGACCATCTCCCTTCAGCTGCTCCCTGATGCTACATAGTAAAGTCCCTTTTCATCACCAGCTCTGTCAGTCACACTAAATCGGTAAATCATTTCTCTTGTCAGAGGTTTCAGCTTGGCCTCCCCTGCCCTCCCCGACTGATACTTGGGAACAAATAGTGCTCTAACTGCCTGTTTATTAATAAAACATTTGCCTCCTCTAACACAAGAAGTAAGTAATTTGAAGTGACATTGCTGTTACGTTCCCAGTTATTTCTCAGTGCCGCTGAGAAATGCATATATTTATCTCTGTTTCGGGAAGCTCAAATTCACACCTTTGGTTTTTTGTTAAAGGCGCTCGTCTTCCCTTTGTAGTTTGCCTGGCTTTCTTAGCTGCCTGTTTCGGTTTGTGTAATGTCTATAGGTACCTGTCGCTGGGGAGACTTGAGGGAGAAAGAGAAACAATGGGCATTTTGAAATCCTGCCAAAGGCACAGTGCCACCTTTCCCTCCCTGTTCAAACAGGACTTCTTAGTCACATCAAGGTGCCCGATCCTAGTCAAGGTATTGTTTTGCTATATACCTTGAATGATCCTCGATCTAATTTTACTCTTTGTCTAAAAATTGGTTTAGTACTGATTATAGTTGCTTACAGCCATACCACGGGAGGCTACCGGCTCCAACCCCCTCCTCTGGGCTCAGCATGACTGGTCTTAGTACTGTGGCAGGTACAACCTGCCTTTGTTGATCCATGTCCTCCTCTAGGCTTCCTCTCCTACCCCTGCCCAGCTGGGCCTAATACCAAAATTCATTACTTTTTGCTGAATTGTCAGGCTTTAATTTTTCCCCAGTTTTGCTAGGTAACACCGAGAGTTTAATTCAGGGAAGCATTCCTGTGGTATTCCCACTGACTCCAATTAACGTGCATCCATAAGGGTCTTTCTTTCTGGCATCCTGACTAATTGCTTATGCCCAGTTTCCACTTAAGCAGGCCAAAGAAACAGAACAAAGAACAAAAAACAACAAGAAAAAAGTCCTTATCATGTAAGGGAAGCTTCATCAATGCTTTCTGTTTGAGGATTTTAGCATATTGAAGCTTCAGAATGCTCTTTTCCCAGGATTGCAGACCAAAAAATCACCCTTAAAGCAGAGATCGGTTGTATCCATAATACTTCCAATAACACATGCATTAGCAAGGCTGCCCACCAATTAGCCAGGACTGTACAGCAAGAGCACATCTTATTGCTTCAACTGCATACCACGTAAGCATCTCTGCTCCTCTGAGAAAACTGATTAACCTTTATCTCCCAATTTAAGAATCTAGAATGATGTTCCAAACAATTACCTCTTGAATCAATCATTATTAGTCCATTTGTGTGCAGGGCAACGACACCTCCAAATTATGGTACTGTAGCATATTTATTAATTTGCTAAAAAATTATTGAGTGTTCACCATCTTCGGGAATGGATTAGATGCTGGAAAGAACACAAAACTTATGAAGCAAAACTATTACATGGTCTAACAATAAGTTTATGGGAATAGAATAAAAAAGAGGGACGGTAGACAGAATAACATGCCCCAAGTGTTTATATCCTAATCCCAGGAACATGCCAAGATAATATCTTACATGGCAAAAGGGAGTTTGCAGATAGGATAGGATTATGAACGTTGAGGTATAGAGTTCATCTGGGGCCCAATCTACTTACATGGGTCCTTAAAAACTGAGAACTTTTCTGAAATGTTGAGAGAAAGAAATGTGATAGTGGAATCAGGGTAAGAGAAATGCTGGGTTGCTAGCTCTGAAGATGGTAAAAGGGGACCATAAGTCAAGGAATGCAGGAAGTCTCTAGAAAAAGGCAAGGAAACCAATCTTCCTTGCCTGAAAAAGGCAAGGAAACCAATTCTCCCCCAGAGCCTCCAGAAAGCTAAGAAGCTCTGTAGATATCTTAAATTTTAGCTCAGTGGGGCCCATGTTAGATTCCTGACCTAATGTAAGATAATAAATGGCGTTGCTTTAAGCCACTAATTTGTTATGACAGCACTGGAAAGTAACATAGGAGTTCATTTGTGTTTAAGTACAACTGTGCCGCTCATTAACTGTGTGATTGGAGCCCATAACCTTCATAGTGTCTCAGTTTCATTATCTGTTTATTGAATATAAGAATACTTACTTTACAGATTAATGATGAAATAAATGGTAAGATGAAGCAGGTGAGTCTTCTGTACTATGTCAGAAAGCAATGGGAATTCAATAAATAGTTGTTGAAAATACCGTTGATACATTACTCTGGAAGTTATTTACACCAAGTCATCAGGGTTTAATGTAACATCCTGCTGAGTAGATTAAAAACCCCACCAGGTCAAAGTAGGCAGCAGAGGTGTAGAGATAATAGAGAAGTGGGAGAAGAGGACCCTACGTGAGTCCAACAGAGATTATTCAGCATTCTGCCTGATTAAATACTGCTGTTGCTTTTCTTATTTTCCTGAAGGTCCTAGGGTGTTCTGTTGCTTGAGCTAGGAGCCCTAGTATCATGAGAGCGTCAAGTTCACATTCAGCTGCATTCCTGAGTATTCAGCATAGTTAAAGCACATACCTAGCTACATTGTGGTTAATGATTTCTTTCCATTCACATTAGTTCTGACCAACCATGGAGATGTAATGGAGATAGTATCCCAAACACAAAATCCCATAGTAAACAAAGGGCTCTGGATCTCTCAATAACCCGTAAGTGTCTCCCAATATTTGTTGCTCACCTCACATAGCTATAGCAGAGACACAATGACATTGAAGTTTGAGCATGACTGCAGACTACAGACTTCCAAACAACCAGAAAGCTTTTAAGTTGGCAGAGATCTTAGAAGTCTTGGGGTTTAACCTCCATGTAAAAGGGGAGAGCTTCATGATTATTCAGAGGAAACTGGTGAGCCTCAAAAAGGTATAAGATGGTGGTAAACTTGATCAGAGCCTTCTTTATGGGCCATTTGAAGGTTAATAGTTTAAACCTCAGAAAGTTCATAGCCTCTAGGTACCTATGAAAGCCTTATTTTACTAAAGTTGTCCCAGATGGAATTATTACTTATTAGGAATAAGAAGTGGCACGTTTAACAGGAGAAACATGAGAGATAATGCAGTAAATATTCCTGAATGGTTAAGAGGATCAGACAAGATGACATCTAAGATAACTTCCAAAGCTAAAATTTTACATATATCTCAGACATTTGAGCTTCTACACCCAGAAGAGAGCCAATACAAATAAAAGGTTTACTCTAGTGAGGTATTTTCTTAAGGAACAACATGAAACTCTAAGTTGTCTTTGTAATTTTCTGCTGGTTTAATATTAAATCCTAGAAGTAAAAGGTGGCTAACATCCTGATGCCTTAGCACATGCAAAAATTCTAACAAAAATGTTCATTTCAAGCTCTGTTGGAAAGAGAGGGAAATAATCAATATTGACCAAACAAAGCAGTACATATTTGCTGGAGAAAAACTATCACATGGACTAGAAAATAAATTGTTTAACAGAGAATGAACAAATCTTGCTTTTTATAAGTGATATTAATTAAGCAGCTCAAATGCTTCAAGCATGTACTTTCTCTTTAGATCAAAAACCTCTGCAAACTATCTTCTGTGACCTTCACAAAAGAACTGCTCTGGAACTTCCTCTCCCTAAAGTTCCCAGAAATAAAAATCTTATAATTCCATTTCTTCCATTTCTTCTTCTCATTCCAACTTTTTATGCAATTTCCTGATCTGGAAAATCACTTCTTTTCCTAATGGCAAGGTATTACAAATCTTTATAACCTTGCTTAAAATATGTCAACTTCCAAGATTAATATAAAAATGCCTATAACTGAATTATTTGAGTTCTTAATTCTTTCTATAAATGTTAAAATGTTCATTCAAAATAGCCTATGAATAAATTATATTTAGTCAATGTATAATTCAAATTCCAAAACTAAGAGCTTTCACTGCTTATAATTAGACCCTTGAATATGTGTACAGGTTTGTCAGAGGAATTTCCAGGGCACCATCTTTAGAAAAATCTCCCCGTGTTCTTTTGACCCAGATCCTTTCCTCTTCTTGGTGGGCGCCATTGATTACCTTTGTTGCCAACAACCACGAAGCACTCACTGCTTGGATGTACACAGCTGTCCTTGCTGGTTACCATAGCTGCCACTGTAGCCTCAGGAGAGATGATATAGCTATTCCTTTTTTATGTGGTCCCAACTCTAGAACTTGCCCTTCCCCTTAATCTCACAAAAGAGGAAAGATCCTCCTGTAACTCTTAATGAAGGTTAATGGATGGTGCAGGAATAAAGGGAGGGCAGCCAGACACAGAATGATTTACAACAAACTTCATGGTTCCAAACAATCTCCGTGTTTCTTAAAAAACCATCTTCCTGCCCCCCATGGCTGCATCCCTGTAACCAAGTGCTATTTCCCATCCCCATTGTCAGAGAGGCTCAGGTCATCTCTCTCACTCAATATCTCGACCAAACTATCCCTCCACCCCAGGGAAAGGAAAAAACATCTTCCTCCTATTTTGTCACAAAACCTGGTTCCTGAGTCCTCATTTCCCATGTAAAAATTCACTTCCTTTTAGAGTGATTAACAATAGGGGCGCCTGGGTGGCTCAGTCATTTAAAGCCTCTGCCTTCAACTCAGGTCATGATCCTAGGATCCTGGGATCAAGACCCTCATCGGGCTCTCCGCTCAGGGGGGGAGCCTGCTTCCTCCTCTCTCTCTGCCTGCCTCTCTGCCTACTTGTGATCTCTGTCTGTCAAAAAATTAAATAAAATCTTTAAAAATAAAAAATGAAAATAAAAAAATAGAGTGATTAACAATAAATATAGTTTAGTCCTTTGGAACGCCAAAGAAAGCCACACAATAATCTCAAATCTGCACATTTACCAAGGTATTTATTATAGTGCTTTAAATATATTATTTAAATTATTAACCTAATGGAATGTGTGTTGCTCTAATATCCATCCAGTTCTTTTCAGTCTCTGTGTTATTGATTCAAAAATATTGAACCTCTAATGTCATTCATATCACACAGTGTCATCTTAATACATGAGTAAAGATCTAGGTATGACATGGACTATCCCCAGTTTATGACCAAACTGAGTAAAGAAATCAGTTTGGGCTTTACAATTTTTCCAATGAAAGTATTAGTACTCCTTTTAGTAATATTAAGACAAATGTCAAATGGCTTAAAATTATTCTATCTGTACAATTTCCACCACATGTGTGTTTTTATGCTAAACTCTTTGATGTAAAATTGAGATTCAGAAATTCTATGGGCTGTTAGACTAAAACAAGTGGCCAAAGTACAAGCTTATTTTTTTGGTCATAAGACTGAATAAGTTGGCTTCCAAAATTCAGTAGATTTTTAAAGTCATTATTCAGCAGGATATATCAGAGACAAATGGAAACATGGAAAGGGACTTAATTTGATGACAGCCAAAGGCAGACATCTTTACTACACAGGCTATCTCATTTAATCATGACAAACAACCTGGAAGGTAAGTGTTGTTATTCCCATTTAATGAGTAAGAAAGGTGAGACTCATAAAGCGTATGTGGCCTGAGTAATGTCATGAGATTATTAAGTAGAAACTTCGGAATTTTTACTCGATTTTCTTTGGTGGAAGGGCCTGGGCCTATCTCTAAAAATGGATTAACAAAAATCTAGTAAGACATGATCTTTAAATGAGATCTACAGCAGAGGTAATGAATTTAAACTTTCTGCAAAACTGTTTTGTGTTTTTTTTTTTTCCTTTGAGAAACACCCATTGTCAAGTTAGGCATAAATAACTTATGCTTCCACATGGCTTGATTAAGATGGAATAGCCTACTGGTTCCAGCTACCTAAAGGGTGGTATGGGCTCTCTTCTCAAGATGAGATGAATTAATTACAAAAAATTTTAATTGTTTTATAAATCAACTCTGGTGAAAAAAAGAACCCATTATTTCCAGGTGTTCTGACAGTTAAGTGACTAGAATTTATAACAAGTTACAAATACTACACTCTTACGAAGAGTTCCTACTTTGGATCATAAACCCTGCAAGGTACCTACCTGTGAAGTATATATGAATGATATTTATGATTGGAATGTTACAAGTGAGGAATGTGTCCTTGAGAGACATTATACAGCTTCTAAGGAATGAAGCTGAGAATCAAATCAGGTTTATCGGATTCTGTGTTTAGTGTTCTTTGCACTGTATCTTACAGAATCAGAAGTTTCAAGCACCATTTAAGATGTGATATGACTGAGAATAGAAGTTGTGTAAATGTGTGTATGAGAGAAAAATGTAGTCATGAAGCTTCATGATCAGTGTGCAGCACCGAGTGAGCACGCAGCGCCAAAGGGATTTTTTTTTTTCCCTAAGAATGTTTCAGGATAGAAAGTTTGCTGGCATATTAGTTGGTAGATCCTAGAGTCATTTATCTTCTAGAAATGGGGCTGTGTGGGAGGAGACCAGAGTGAGTAGTATGCTAAGAAATCATAGGCAAAAGAGTTATATTAATTTTTTAAAAAATGAAAATCAGTAATTTATAGCTTTTGTTTTTCAATGCTTCCCTGCCCAGAGGATTATGGGTATAAAGATACAAAGTACCATAATATGAAATAATAAATACTGCATTCAAAAAGAGCAAAATTCTGTATAACTTTTCAAAAGAAACAGAGCAATAAAACCACAAATAGTTATCCTGGTATCCAGTGTATGTCTTGAAAGTCAACTGCATAGACTTGCTTGATTTAATATTTAAAAATAAACAGACATTTTTCTTTTTTCGGGCACTGCTCTTCTAGATCTGATTTAGAGGCTAAACTAGATGTATCCTTCAAATAACTTGTCAGAAGGAAAAACATTTTTCAGTTGATTTGGAAACTGATTTAGAAGTGTTAAAACTAGTTACATCCTTGATCTAATGGTAGGTGAAGATAGAATAGAGTATTTAAAGCAAGGAGAAATAAAGCAAATTCTGTACCAGTGTGTTTCCATGATTGATATTAAAGGTAGATCAAAAGGAAAATAAACACATGTAACAAAGAAAATAATTAAAGAGAAAGAGCAAGAGGGGAGGAGGGAAGGATCAGTTAGTTCATATACATTGTCAGTTTAAGGTTTAAAACAATGTTTCTCTTTCATTTCTTTCCTTAACCATTCACAATGAACAAAATGAAGTAAGTTTCCTTGTGATAGGTGATAAAACATACTGGTCATTTCCTGGCTTCATCCTGAATTGTGCATGCAAAAATTAGTCACAGAATGAAGATAACTGTGTAATGTGGAAATAGAAGAGAAAAGATCTGAATTTGGGAACACAATTCCTATCAACTGTGAAAAACTTCAGTGCGTCACATTTATTTTTGAGCCCTGACTGTGGGCCACAGACCCATATCCTTGAACCATCACTGATTTTTTTTTAACCCCCGAACTCAAGGCTAACATACAACAAAGTGGCACATAAAGTGAATTAATGTTTATGTGAATTCCTATCACCAACAACAGTACTTACTCAAAGGATTTTTCCTGCCTGCTATATCGGATTAACAATACCAGACTTACCTCCCTGCTGTGAACAAACAAAAACTGGACAAAATATCTAAGGCTGCTACTTTCAGGCATTGGATAATGGACAACATAGTACTGCAGTTCTTGAGAGAAGAGGAACAAAAGAGGTAAGCCTCATGATCTACACTGTTCTCTGCCTGGGTAGATACAATTAAAATTTCCCAACCATAGCACAAAGAAGTAGAACCCAAGCCCCGCACTGTGGTCCTCGGAGCTGAGGAGGTAAAGATCAGAGGGCAGGGCTTCTAAAGCATCTGGAAGCTACAGCGTAAATATGCACAGAGGAAGAAGCTGTGCAGTAGGAGGTAACAGGATACCCTGGTTGGGTGAAGGCGGAGGGAGAGAGCACTGCCACAGACCCCCAGACAATGATGCGTTCAGGCTACACATCATCAGTGTAAGACCCAAAAGCCACTATCAGAGAGTAGCTGCTATAAGGTTGACAGTGATATGGATATATTTTAGTAGAGTTTTGGTCAGACCTGAAACACCAGAATGGCCACACCTCATAAGTAAGAACCACACTTTAGTGTAACCTACTCGAGACCTGCCCTGATAAACACTAACCAGAGCTTCAATAGGAAAAAGGAAACCTTCCAGTAATCAATTGCCTGTCAGAACAAAACTCATGCTCTCTCTCTCTCTCT
>PISX010036695.1:0-11708 GCA_004024625.1 Mellivora capensis | reverse complement strand
AGATATTTGCAAATGACAGTACAGACAAAAGGTTGATATCCAGGATCTATAAAGAACTTCTCAAACTCAACACACGCAAAACAGATAATCATGTCAAAAAATGGGCAGAAGATATGAACAGACACTTCTCCAATGAAGACATACAAATGGCTATCAGACACATGAAAAAATGTTCATCATCACTAGCCATCAGGGAGATACAAATTAAAACCACATTGAGATACCACCTCACACCAGTTAGAATGGCCAAAATCAGCAAGACAGGAAACAATGTGTGTTGGAGAGGATGTGGAGAAAGGGAAACCCTCTTACACTGTTGGTGGGAATGCAAGTTGGTGCAGCCACTCTGGAGAACAGTGTGGAGGTTCCTCAAGAAGTTAAAAATAGAGCTTCCCTATGACCCTGCAATTGCGCTACTGGGTATTTACCCCAAAGATACAGATGTGGTGAAAAGAAGGGCCATCTGTATCCCAATGTTTATAGCAGCAATGGCCACCGTCGCCGAACTGTGGAAAGAACCAATATGCCCTTCAACAGACTAATGGATAAAGAAGATGTGGTCCATATACACTATGGAGTATTATGCCTCCATCAGAAAGGATGAATACCCGACTTTTGTAGCAACATGGACGGGACTGGAAGAGATTATGCTGAGTGAAATAAGTCAAGCAGAGAGAGTCAATTATCATATGGTTTCACTTATTTGCGGAGCATAACAAGTAACACGGAGGACATGGGGTGATGGAGAGGAGAAGGGTGTCGAGGGAAATTGGGGGGGAGATGAACCATGAGAGACTATGGACTCTGAAAAATAACCTGAGGGTTTTGAAGGGACGTGGGGTGGGAGGTTGGGGGAGCCTGGTGGTGGGTATTATGGAGGGCATGCAATGCATGGAGCACTGGGTGTGGTGTAAAACTATGAATTCTGTTATGCTGAAAAGAAATTAAAAAAATATTTCTTTATCTCATCTACACTATTAAAAAAAAAAAAAGTAATAGTCAAGGTGAGGGCTTGATCCAGAAATTATCACAGTGACCTGAATACTTCTAAAGCTCCGGAGAAGTTGAGATATCCAGCAAATATTAGTGATTTTTATTTATTTTAAATTTTAATTTAAACTTGATTTTATTTGATTTTTATTTTTACTGACCATGACAAGTTTTCTATGAAGGTCACACTAGTCTTAGAAAGTAAGTTTAATTAGATGATTCACCATCACTTCTTTGTCGTTTTACTATAACTTTCGTTTTTCAAAAAAATAATCTTTCTTTGAAACTTTTAATGCTTCTTTGAAAGTTTTTATTCTAAATTTTGACTTCTCTTTTGTTGGCAGTAATATTTTAACACTGTTTATGGTGGCTTTTTTTTTGGTATGGCTATTTTTTAAGATTTTAATATTTTCAAATAAAACCACCCATAAACTTTACATTTTATTGGTCTTTTAATTTTTTTTATCAAGATCTTTGCCCACAGGTAATGAACACATAGTTCTATATCTTTATCTTACAATATTAGAATTTCTATATCTTTTAGACAATGTAAATGTATTTATTGCATGAGTATGGGGGTTTTGAATTAATAAGAGTAAACCATCAGAATCTCTTGAGAGTTCACCATTTGTAATCCATAAATCATTCTGCAATTACAATGTTTTTACTAGATAACACTATGGCCACGGTCGCCAAACTGTGGAAAGACCCAAGATGCCCTTCAACAGATGAATGCATAAGGAAGATGTGGTCTATATACACTATGGAGTATTATGCCTCCATCAGAAAAGATGAATACCCAACTTTTGTAGCAACATGGACGGGACTGGAAGAGAATATGCTGAGTGAAATAAGTCAAGCAGAGAGAGTCAATTATCATATGGTTTCACTTATTTGCAGAGTATAACAAATAACAAGGAGGACATGGGGAGACGGAGAGGAGAAGGGAGTTGAGGGAAATTGGGGGGGGAGATGAACCATGAGAGACTATGGACTCTGAAAAACAACCTGAGGGTTTTGAAGAGGTGGGGGGTGGGACGTTGGGGAAGCCAGGTGGTAGGTATTATGGAGGGCACGCACTTCATGGAGAACTGGGTGTGGTGTAAAACTATGAATTCTGTTACGCTGAAAAGAAATGAAATTTTAAAAAAAGACTATAGATAGTGTTCATTACCCAATTACAGCCACTTTTCCTACTGTAAATTTAATTAACAATTGAATTATATTGACTCTTCTTATGGTCTACCTTGGAGGAACACTTCTATTCTGAACTTTAGTTGACAAATTAATACACAGAATATAATTACAATAACATTTTATAAATTTCATCTACATTCAATACTGTTCCATTGACAAGACCCAAGTAAGATGATGGTTAAATTTTTTGTAATGTTGCTTCCATGTATTTGTATCTTATATAAAGAGAAATAAAAATATATTGACTGAAGACTTATGTCATATACCATATCAGTTAGTGTTTGATCAAAGAAAAGTGAAAAGCCTGAATGATAGAAAAAGTAACTTATTGATATAGATATTGACATGACATAAGTGATTTATTGTAAGGATTAGAACTTAGAGCAATTAGGAGCCGATAGAAAAATCTAAGTAAGGCTGTTTCATCTGCAACTAGTTGAGACCAATGTCTTTATAGATCAGAGTAGCTGGCAATTAGGAAGGAAAGCTAGACATTGGTCTAGCGAACTAGGTCTACAAACATAGATCTAGCAAAAGCTAGGGCAAACTAATCCACATAATTGAAATTAAAATAAAATAAACTGTCTGACTCTGAGCAAGAGATGAAATAGTCAATTATTTGCTTATATGTTTTACTATTGGCCTAGTATTCTTTCTACTCTCCATTATTTTTAAATTATGTAATCTTAAATTATTGTTATCCAATAATGGGCCTAAAGCATAATATATTCAACTATTGGTAAATGTTATCTAGATTTGGTTTTTATATGCCATTGAGTGATAGTAAATAAAAAAATAAAACAAATTAAAATTGATATGCCTATCATCTTAAATTATGTAATACTGGTTAATTTTTAAATGGAATATACCAAAGTGAAATAGATTGATAAATCACTCAAAATAAGCAATAATGAAGTATATTTTAATTTACCTAATTTGATAGTATTTTTAGAACAAAGGAAAGTATGATTGTGATTATTTTACAAATAGCTAAAGGGAATATATATCCCATTTCAGAAAACAAATTAGTGAAAACAAAGCAAAAACACAGCATGAGACTTCCTTCTTAACTCTAATAATTTTTTTCATCTGTAATGAAATCCTTGACCTCACTTTCCAATGGCTTGTTTTTTCTCTTTGGTGAGGAAGTAAAATAAGAACTTTATACAACACACTTGTAAACTTGAAAATAGTAATGTATACTGTCTAGATTATAATTAAGATAAATTATGTTACAGAGTATCATACACGTTTGATTTTTATTGATATTTTTGCATCAAGACTCAGAGAATTAGATACTATATTTGAGCTCATTTTTCTTGTTTCATCTTTACCTACAAATGAAATACTTGGAATTTGAAGAGGTTGCAGAATTCTGCTACCATTATATTATTTGAGAGGCATGAGATATCATCAGAACATATTTTGTGATATGGTATTACTACTGAAAGATAATGAAGTTATTATCTTCATATAAGAGTAACAACACAGAATATTTGACAATAACGAATATTATACTTAATGTTTAAGTAGCTAATTTACAGGAATGTATTGGGTTCCTACTATAGAACATGTATGTGAAAGACAGTCTTCCTATAAATGTTCGGCTCTAGGGGTATAGTTTTCTATATTCTGCTCTACGTTCCTGGAGTTAGGACCATTAACAGTACTTCCTGGTACCCATATTTACCTTACTTCCCTTTAGAGAATGTTAAGAAGTACCAAATTCTATCAGTATCATATCTTTCTGGGATTCAGTATGCAGTTTGGTGCCACTATCAAATACTTGATATATGCATTTGTTGTGATTCATACCATATCCTCATTTATTTTAAAAAATTATCCACATCAGGAAAGAGATGAAATTTGAGGGATGATAGCGAATTTTAAACCATTTAATCAAGTCATATTTCAAACTGCAGCTGTTGTTGTAGATGTGGTTCTTGGAATAAATCAGTATGGATGCTGCATCAAGGGTGACTGCTTGAAGAGAAAATATTTTCAAATGGTGCTTTTACGTAGAAAACATAATATTGCATTGATATGAAAATATCAACATTAATATTATATCAGCACTAATCCTCTTGCTCAGTGCTCCAATTTAATTACACCAACTTGGAGAAATTCGCAGTTTCACAGGAAGCCATGTTGATTCACTGTACTGAGAAAGTCCTGATAGAACCTGCAGTTGCTTCAGATGCCTTGTATAGAAACAAACAATGAAAAATGGGAGATTATTATGATCAATATGCATCTTATTTAAATTTCTGGTGATCCACTGGGATATGTGTTGATAGAGCACCAAAGGTGTAGAAAAATTCCTGTTTTCGGTGGCTTCTGCAAAAGCAAAAATCGAACTAGACAAAATTAAAAAGACTTTACTTACTCAAGGTGATTGCAGTAAGAGAGAGGCCAGACCTCAGTGAGATATTAGCTCTTCTGAATCAAAATTCAGGAGGACTTTTAAGAGATGAGATGAGCTAGTGGGAAAGGACAGAGGACATTGATTTCAGGGAGGATGGTCAATGAGAGGGGTTGAGTAGAGTTATTCCTTAGACTATTTGTCTCTATGATCTGTATTTGTGAATTGGCCACCACTAAACAAAGACTTCTATTCTACCACAGAATTTTATATGTTTACAGTTCAAAGGCATAGGTTCCCAGGTCCTTGAGAAAGACATTCCTGGGTCGTGAAACTGGTGAGATTTGTTTAAAAAATGTTTAAATCTAAAAAAAAAAAAAAATCTCAGAAGAGCAGAGAAATAATTCGTTGTTACATGTTTTCTAAGGTAAGTGAGCTCAGAGCCTAGAGTCAGTAAAAAGTCTATCTAAAGCTGAGGGAAATGCTAAAGTGATCATGGTCACTTACTTTTGATTTTGAAGGTAATACAGCTAATTAATTGAACTATTTTCTGGAGAGCCTAAAGGAATGAATGTCATAATGGGAACCAAAAAAAGATGGCTACTCTAACTTGTCTGAATGGATTGGTAACAGCTCTTCCTCTTTATGGTATAAAAGATGCAACAGCACAGGAAAGATTTATAATAAATGAGGATATTTTATATGTACCATGGCAATTCATGTGCTGAGAATCATAAGGTCCATAAATGTTATTGAGACAAATTATCCTTAGTTTGGAAAATATTTTTTTCTTTCTCTCCTCATCCCTGCTCCGCCCCCCCAAGAAAGTTTCCTGACTTGTTGGTTGGCTCTGACACTACAGAAAGACTTGCTATGAGATATAAAGACATTCCCTGATACAAGCTTCTCATTATGAACTGGATTCCCAACTAGCTATATAAAGTTTAAAATAGCATCTTATAATTCAAATAAAATGGTGTATCTGAAATAAGATCAAAGTTGTTTCCAAAAGCATAATTGAATTGCATGTGTGGTGTGTATGCATATATACTATGCTAATTCCTTTCATGGATAGCCATTGCCTCCCCCCATCATGTTTATATAAGGATTACCCTTAACAGTTTTTTTTTTTTTTTGGATGAAAATCAGATACTACTGTTTGCTTTATAGTGTTAAATAAAAGTGGCCTCAAGGACAGTGGAAAAGTGAAAACTTCTTATGGCTAATTCAAAAGAGGCCAGTTTGTTTAAGTTTAGTATCTATTCAGACTTATAGGCACTGGGCAGAGAATGGAAAGAGGCATATTTGGCATATGGGTGACAAGTTTTTGAGAAGTAGCAAGTAAAATGACATTGAAAGAAGGGCCCTGCTATAAACTGAATGCTCGAATTCCCCTAAAATTCATGTGTTAAAACATAATCTGTACTGTGATGGTATTTGGATGTGGGAATTTTGAGAATTAATTAGAGGATGAGGGCAGCACTCTTATAAATGGGGTTAGTGCCTTTATGATGAGGCCTTGGAGAACTCCCTTGCCCCTTCTGCCATGTGAGGACACAACTAGAAGGTGGCCTTCTGTGAACCAAGAACTAGGTTCTCACCACACCAAATCTACTAGGGTGTGGATCATGGACTTCCTAGTCTCTAGAACTATGAACAATACATTTATGTGGGTTACAATCTGCTCAGTCTATGTTATACCATTATACCAGCCTGAATGTTCTAAGACAGGCCTAGAATGAGAGAGGTTCCGCCCAGTGTAACTATTAGAGAGCTCTTCCTAATCTGGAGGTCAGAACAGTGCACTTACAACCCTTTCCTTAGCCACACTAGGATCTGTAGGATTGGGTCATAAACAGTGTCCACAGAGCGAAAAATGGGAGATTACGATGGCATCACCAAAATGAAATTTTGCCTTATCAAGGCTGCTGAATAGCTAATTTACCAGTATTACAATTACATTTCAGTTCCTAACAACATATCTCAGGGAAGTCAGCCAGCTGCCTAGAGACAAGTTATCCATATTAGAACCAATGCATAATGAAAGAATTTATTCATTTTCGAGGCAGAATCCCAGGAGGCTGTTGAGAAGTTTCTATTTTTCAACTCCCTGGAGATGACTTAATAACTTCCTATTTCTAAGCTTGATTTTAGATTCCCTGGCCAGTCTGAGATAAATGCATTACTGTTCAAGTAAGTTTCTTTTCCAGATATGCAAGAATTAATTACTGTTGTTTACAACTAAATATCACTAATATTATACAATTTAGATGAAAAGAAGACACTAAATTCCAGATGTATTAAGACAAAAATAGCAATATTTGATAGATTGATTACCTGTCACAGTGGATAAGAACAATAAAGATTAATGTTCAAGTTACTTGGCCACCAGAGGGACCATCACTTCATTCACTGAGATCGGAAATAATGACTTTTTTTTTTTCTAAATAATCTGGGTGGTGTGACTATTAGAGAGGTCCTGAGACCTAGTTGGACAGAAGGTTCTATATGCATTCTGGCTATAAGAACCTCTTCAGGCTCTGAATCAGGAGTGCAGTTTGGGGAACCTAGAGCCCCAGGAAGATGGCCTGCCTAGTGGACTTAGCCATGTCCACTTAGACCTATTTGGCCTGGATGCCTGAGGACAGTTGTGTTGGAGGAACTGTGCATGCCCCTGCCTGAGCAGGGTATCCAGGTATCCAGGTTTCTGGAATAGGCCCCAGGATCTGGGCTATATAGGAATAGGCAGAGCCACAGTCAGGACATTTGGGGGACATACCCCATCATCAAGGGCCAACCCAGGACCTGAAACAGAAGTTTCTCTTTCAGAAACACCTGAAGCCAGATCTCTTGGGATCTCTAAAGCTAGTCCAGGTTTGACCAGGGGTACAGTGCATGAAAACCAACTGGGAATCATGATTGTAAGACAGGCCCAAATTCTTTAAAGAAAACGGGATTATATGGAGTTTGACTTTAACTATCTTTGCAGCCTCATCAGCCATGCCTTATGGAACTGCTGGCCCCAGGCTGAAGACCTGGATGGCAAGAGCAGGCCCTTTCCTCACAGGCCTAAAGGGCCTGGTGTTCGCTGGTAGGTGGGAGCACTAGAGTGAGGTTCCCATGTGGGTGCTTAGGGACTTGGCATCCAGAGATCAAGTACAGAGGAAGGGTGAAGGTTTAATAGTGATATAACTACTTCTTCTACTCCTCCTTCTAATAATAATAATGACCTCAATAACAAATGATAATAATTCACATTGATTGACCATTGTATGTCAGGCACTGGTCTTAATACTTACCAGTATTAATTAATTCAGTTCCTACAAAAGTCCAGAATGATAGCAATAAATGAGATACAAATGAGGAAATTGAGATACAAAAAGATTGCTTAATATATATATATATATATAAAAGGTTATACAATAGCCAGTGGTGGAGGAAGGATATAAACCCAAACTGACTTCAGAGACCATACTCTCTTATTTTAATAAATCCAGTTTCAGTATCCTGAGATGTTGGTAGCTAGTTTACATTCATTACACAGCTGTTTCTACATGTCTAAAGCTGAACAAACGGCTCTATAGTAGATGTATATTTTGGAAGTTTGTCCAAATGTGAATGATTGAGTGAAGGAATGCACGCTATATTTAAGAGTTTGAGATTTAGAGAAAGACTTTCAGAGGTCAAATAGGGACAAATAGTAATCCTTTACTAAATCTGAAGGCATGGAATAAATATGGTATTTTATATTTGGTGGCTGTTAAACAAATAAGCAACTCTTCTGAGGAGATATTTTCCTTCTTACTTACTTACTTATAGTAAGCTTACTTACTAAGCTTACTGCAAAAACTCAAAATGGATGATATTTCTATTGAAGAATAAAAAGAGGGAGAAAAAATGTTTTCTACATATTCTGAATTAAATGAAAATTGGATATCCAAGTTAAGATATGAATAATGATCCATGTGCTTTTTTCTTAATTAAACCTTTCATTTTGAAATAATTATAGATTCACCTGTAGTTGTGAGAAATTTACAGAGAAATTTTATGATTGTTTACACAGTTTCTCCAATGGTGACATCTTGTCAGATGATAGTACATTACTGCAAGCCACAATTTTGACATTGATATGGTTACATACAGAACATTTCCATCGCTACAAAGATCCCTCTTTATGCCCTGTAAGCCACACCCACTTCTTTTCCACTCACACTACTCTCTTAACCCCTCTTAATCACTAATTTGATCTCTGTGTGTATATTTTTGTCATTTCAACAAATGACAATTTGTTTTTTTTGTTGTTTTATGTAACAACAAAAGAAATTTGTTTGTTGTTTTATATAATTTGAAATGAAGTATTTACCTTTCAATGTTGACTTTTTTTTTTTTCACTCAGCATGACTCTGGAGATTCAGCCTGGTTATTATGTGCATCAATGGTCTGATCATTTTTTTTAAATTGCTGAGTAGTATTCAATGACATGGGTATACCATAGTTGACTAACAATTTACCTGTTGAAGGACAGTTGGGTTGTTTCCAGCTTTTGACTATTTCAAACAATGTTGCTATAAACATTGATGTACAAGTTTTTGTACAAACTTAAGTCTTAATTTTTCTGGGATAAATGTCCAGAAGTGCAATTGCTGGTTTCTATGGTAGTTGCATGTTTAGTTTTCCCTCTTTTCCTTTTTTTTTTTTTTTTTTTAATAAATTGTCAAGCTCTTTCTTCGGAGTGCCTGCATTGTTTCACAGTCCCATCACCAGTATGTGGGACTGAGTTTCTCTACTTCTTTGTTAGCATTGCATGTATCACTATTTTTTTATTTAAGCAATAAATAATTTTCTACTAAATCTTAACATTTTTATATTATGAGATTTGATTTTATTCGAAATTCTTTTTTTTTTAAATTGCCTTTTTCTGATACTGCTCTGGAAGAGAAAGGTGAACTCTAGCCTGTTACTACCAAATAGTGTAGGTAAAAGTCCAGGTCCCTACTGGGCCTTTACTATCAAGCCAGTGAGAGTGTAGTATTACACTACAGGGTAGGAGTAGGACTTTCCACTCACCACGTGATCTCCAACTGACATTGCAGAGAGTGTGACCTCAGTACTGCTGGGCAGTGGTGAATATCCTGACTGTCCCCTCCCTATTGGAAGGCTTCTTCTTCTGCCACCCAGAGAGGAAGAGAAGTACTACTGCCAATGGAGGTGAAATTCCAAGATCCCCATGTAATCCACTGATTTCAGGGATGAAAGTCCTGGCTCCCTTCTTGCATTTTCAGACACTATCTCTGCAGAATATCAGTCCTCTTCATCACTGTATTGAAAGGGTAAAGATTTAGGATCTTGATTCAGCCCTTGCTTGTGTGGTTAGTGACAAGGCCTGTGGTTTCTTTTGTTTCGTTTTTGTTTTCTCCAGCACTGGACAAGAGTAGAGCAACAATTGTTCAAAAGTGTTCTGTCTTTCCCTACTCCTTTGTCTAGAGAGAACCAATGTTTGTTGCTACTTTTTGTCTGTGTCCATTGGCTCTTCTGGGTTGTCAGGTGCTCCAACTACAAGTCCTAAAAAACCGAAGCTAAAAGAAAGCCCATGGAGCTTAATCACCATCGGATTCCTCAGGGCCCAATTTCCCTAGCTGGTCTGCCTTCTCTCTACTCTTCAGGATTTTTTAAATTTTATTTATTTATTTATTTATTTATTTATTTATTTGAGGGAGGGGAAGAGAGAGAGAGAGAGAGAACAAGAGCAGGGAAAGATGCAGAGGGAGAGGGAGAAGCAGACTGAGAACAAGAGCAGGGAAAGATGCAGAGGGAGAGGGAGAGGGAGAAGCAGACTCCCCACTGAGCACTGAGCACTGAGCACAAAGCCCAACCAGGAGGGCTATGATGAACCATGTGAAGAAGGCCCAAAGTGGGAAGTTCTGAAACAGAATTGAGATAACCTTTGTTGAGTGTCTCATTTAAACATTACATTATTTAAAAAGAAGCCTTGGGCTCTTTAGAAAACTTTGTTTCTCTTGGTTATATAATTTTATGACTGGTAATTTCAACCTAGAAAAAACAGATGGTATTTTCTTATCTAAGTCCTGAGAAATTGCTTTCTTTTTTAAAATTTTATTACATCTTAGCCTCTCTTATTAGATAATGAAGTGATTATGCACTTGTCCTTATTCTTAAGAATGACTTTCAATAGACAAATGTATTCATTTTTTTCAGATTAATAACAGGTGAACTTTATGGGAGTTCACATATAGATATAGGTATGAACTTGTCTTCAAAATATTGTAAAAACTCAAATATTTCTAAAATTCCTATAATATTGACATATTTTCTTGGACATTGGGGGCAAATACCTCAAGAAAAAATTATGAAAACAAATATAATCCTTTAGTGAAAATACAAATTATCTTTCTTTCACCTTCTGATAATATCACTAAATATTGGTATTGGTTACATTTTGTCATTTGTATAGAGCAGAGTTTAACTGAGAAGTAACTGAAAAAAATAATAGATTATCTATGACATATTTATGAAGTTTTTTCTTTGACTTTTACTTGTGATATCATATATCAATGCTGTCAACTGTTTTCAGGAGGATAGTAAGATTTCCTAAGAAACTGAGACTGAGATTGATATTTTCCCTCATCTTATTCCTGCTAGAGATAAGGGTGGTCAGAACTATATAAAGTTGTTCAGTATCTGTAATAGATGGTACAGTAGGTGTACCACTGATGGAAGAAGGAACTTCTCTAAGAAGAGCTCCTCTCAGGAAAAGCTGAGAGGTTTACTAACAAGCCAAAATTAGGACAAACAATTTTATAATTCATTAAGAGATGCAGGTGATTTACCTCTTAAGAACAAATCTGATATAGATATGCAGTAATAACTAACATTTACATAGTATTTATTAAAATTATATGATATTTATTTCTAAATTCCAACAAATTAGAATATTGGGAATATCTTTGGGGTAAATACCCAGTAGCGCAATTGCAGGGTCATAGGGAAGCTCTATTTTTAACTTCTTGAGGAATCTCCACACTGTTCTCCAGAGTGGCTGCACCAACTTGCATTCCCACCAACAGTGTAGGAGGGTTCCCCTTTCTCCACATCCTCTCCAACACACGTTGTTTCCTGTCTTGCTGATTTTGGCCATTCT
>PISX010036694.1:0-11710 GCA_004024625.1 Mellivora capensis | reverse complement strand
ATCAGGCATGAGGATTTCAACATGAGTTTGTTGGGGAGACCCCTAAAACATTTAGTCTTCTGCCCTTGGTTTACTGGGAAAGTTCCAAAGGACGTAAGGAGAAATGCAAGATCTTTCCTGGTGTACTACAAAGGAAGAAATCCAAAGGTTTAAGGAGATGGGAACATTAGAGTGAATTCACCATATAAGATGGTGTTCAACTCACTTCCAGAGGTCCAGAGGATACTGTCATCAAGTCTGTGATAAATTGCTTTCTAAGGGGAACTCAGACATCTTGGGGGAGCTCCGTGGTGGCATTTCTCTTTTCTGTTGGACAGAAATTACTGTGAGGATCCCTGTGGTGGCATTTCTCTTCTCTATTGGTCAGAAATGACTGTGGGATTGCCTTCAAGCAAGGACCATGCTACACTGCCAAATATTTATGCTGTTAATCATTACCACAACCTTCCCCCAACGGACCTGTGGCCAAGTACTAGGGTGATGACACATGGTAGAAAGTTAGGAAACCAAATTCTAAGAGATGATTTGATACTGGCTCTGAACTGACATTAATATTTGAGAACTACAACCTCATGCGTTACAGAAATGGCTCATGTAAGACATGGAATCAATGTGGTTTTACCTCATGTCCATCTGAGTGATAGGTCCCTGAATCCAATGTCTGGTTATTAATTTCCTCCAATTCAGAGTTTATACTTAGAATAAGAAGATGACAGAATTCCCATGTTGGCTCTCTGACCTGTGAAATGAAGGCTACTATGGTCGGAAAGGCCAAGTAGAAGCCGTGAGAACTACCTACCTATGAAGATAGTAAAAGAAAATGCAACATTTCACCTTGGAGGGAATGGACTAAGTATACAGCATTGAGATTTGAAAGGGGAAGGTCGTGATTCTAGGACATCCCTGCAACCTACCTATATATCTGGTCCAGAAACAGACAGACCTTGGAGAAGGACAGGCAATTATAATAATCCTCACCACATGACTATTCCAAGTACAGCTGCTTGTTTTACATGTGCTTTTGTTGTTTTAGCAATCAAACATCTGCCAAGGCACCTGGCATATGTTATTGAGGGGGAAAATGGTTTCCCCTATCAGTAAATACCACCAGAGTTTGGCTTCAGCTTGAAAGGCTGGCAATAAGCCACTTCTTACCTCAGGGGCTGAATGTAACACAGAACTCACTGGAGTGTGGCACCCATCTTCAAGTGACGTGAAAACCTGCCAGCTTGGAGTGGGGCCCAGAACAAGAAAAAGTTCTCTGATATGACCTCACGTACATCCCCAGTGACCAGTCGACTGGAAAAGAAGGAACATCATGTGTGATTGCCAGTTCTTACTTTCCAATATGCAGGTCCAACCTATTTTAGACTTCTATTCCTGCATATCAATCAGCACACATTTAGCAGCTTAGAACTAGATAAATATATTCTCAAACAGTTCTGCAGCTGAGAAGTCCAGGCAGGCTTGCTTAGGTTCTCTTCGTGACTGGGTCACATGGAATTCACCCATGCTGGGTCATTAACTGGAGAGTCATGGAGAGAAACGACTTCCAAGGCCTTTCAGGTTATTGGCAGGTGTAGTTTCTTAAGTCTGTAACACTGAGGTCCCCATTTCCTTGCTGTCTCTCAGCTGAGGCCACTCTGAGCTCCGAGGACCACCCTCATACCTCCCGAGGTGCACCCCTCCATCTTCCACACAGTAATGGTGCATCATGATCATGGAAGCAGGAATGAAGATTGTGCATGGAACATAAACATGAACTTCCACTCAGCAAGACTCATGGTGTTGCAGATACTGATGACTGCTCCATCTGCCTGCAGCACAGACCAACACTGAGCACCTGATATGGCACCATACCCCCACGGGGTCAGTCAGCTAACTACCAGTGGCAGATTGATGATTTTGGTCTGCTTCAAAAATAATTGGGGAGAGGGCAGCTCTTTGTACATGAACACACCTTTATTCTGGGTAGGGGTTTTCTTTCTCACCAGGGTACTTTATAGAACACCATGTGTGGACTTAGAAAATTCTTTCCCAACATCATGGAATTCCACACTGCATCACTTATAAACATGGGACTTGCTTCCCAGGTAATATGCTCATGGATCTCACAGCTATTTTGTTTCCTATCATCCTGAAGTGATGGTTCAGTTGAACTGTGGAATGGTCTTCTGAAGCCTCAGTTATGGTTGTACCATGGTGGCAGTGCCATGTGGGATGGGGACAATATAACCTGGGAAGTGGAATGCTCTATCTTAGGGTCAGATAGATGGAGCTGTTCCCGTAACAGACACAACTTTTGTCTTCAGCAAGTAAAGGATAACAGCTTGAAAACTTCCGCTCATTATTGCTGCTTATGTATCCAGGAGCAAAATTTTCTTTCTCTTCCCCACAAGGTTAGGATCAGCAGTGGAGCAATCTTTTCAACATATGACCTCACTGACTCCCCTGAAATGCAGATTGAGACTGCCCAAACAACCACATTGGGTTCTCATCCCTCTCAATCAATGACCAAAAATGAGGTTCCTCTGTGGTGTGGAGACATGGAACGTGACTATCAAAGGAAGGTGGATTGCTAATACATATGGCCTAATAAGGAGTATGTGTGAAATATCTAGAGCTCTTCTTGGTACTCCCAGGTATCTGTGATTAGTTAATGGGATATTTCAACAACACAATCCAGGCAGAACACCTACTGGTCCAGACCCTCCAGGAATTAAGTTGTGAGTCATCCCGTCGGAACAAGCACCAGAACCAGCTGAGAGGTTGTCCCAGACAAAGGGAATAAGAAATAGTTAGACAGTACCCAGTCATAACTACCAGTGAGTTCCAGAGCATGCCAATGAAAAGAAAAATATTTACTTGGTGACTTAATAATATCCCCAAACTCAGTGGAAAAGAAACAGAAAAACACCAGTTTAGCCATTCAGACAAAATGCTTAGGGCAAAAGCCCAACGTTTACTAACAGAAACTTGTAACATGAAAGTTGCAGTGCTTTTTCTTAGCCTCAAGAAGACAATTTCTTAGCTAACTCATGCTAGGAGGAGTCAACAATATCTGGTTGCATTCCAAGACAGCCAACTGGTTCTGCTTTCTCATTGATGATTGTGATAACAGGACTATAAGTTTAGGGAACCAATATCTTTCTTGAGAAATTGGTCACATTCTAGTTTATCTAGAGCATTCCCAAGTTGATTTATTAAGTCTTGTCTTTTATATCTGAAAATAAAGAGACAGGTCGTTAACCAAATGATACCCAAAGAACCAATGTTGCAGGACGCTCTATAGAAAATGCAAAGAGAATCTCAGTTTGTAGGAGAACAGAAAACACATCTGCATGGTAAGAGACAATCCAGTAAATACAGAGTGCAGGTTCAAGGTCAAGGCCCACCTCAAACTCGGGTGTGAACAGAAGGTTCCTTGAGCTTGGAAGAACAAGTGAGACTCATATAATATCAGTCTAAATACTGGAGACAACGTGAACTCTGAGTGAGGATCAGGGATTGAGAAAAGTAAGGCAGGGCCCAACTCCACCCCTCACCGAGCAGTGCACTGGCCCTGCAGTGAAACATTACTGAACAGTTCCTCCTACACTCACCTTGCTGCTTCCTTCATGGCATATACAACAAATTTTTTCTGCACTTCTGGAGATCCTTGCATTCCTTCAAGCAATTTGAGGATATTTTCATATTCTGAAGATATTTAGAAAAAAATCAGTATTTCTAAAGTACAAAGAGGAGGTAGAACTCAATCTTGGAGACTCAGAGCTCATTCAAGGGCTAGAATGTTACAGAGTACCTGTGCGTTCCATCCTTACTTTCAGACATCTGAACATACCCACCAATGGAATCTAGTACATAATAACCAATTAAGAAATACAAAAGAACAAGAGAAAAAGGTTTACTGGGACATTTCAGTTAAAATAAAGAGTAACTATTCTAACTGGGAAAACCCAATTCTGGCAAAGGATGAAACTCAAGACGTCAGTTGAATCTATTCTCATTCGTAGAATGGGAATGATTTCCTGTGGTTTCATGGACAGATTCTTATTTTACTTACTTCCTCCAAACTGTTGAATCTCATTCCTTATTCGCTCTTTTATTTCCATATTGATTTTCACTGGTATCGATAGTTGATCTGGCACATCTCCCAACACAGACATTGCTGTGCCCTTGGGCTCATCTGCAGAGAGACAGCTAGGAATGATTCCTCCCACCAGTGCATCACTACCAGGTCTGTGAATCAGCCCACCCTTGTTGATTCTGGCTACATCACGATACAAAGAATCTAATTGTGTCATATACCATCTCCTGCCATATTCAAAATCTCTGGAGATCAGATTTTGACCAGAAGACATCAGGTGGGGATCGACCACGTTCCGTCCCCTCCCCGTGGATACTGTGAACAACAGGTGTCTCTGGAAACCTCACTGAATGAGGAGCTACAATGATGTGCATTTCAGCAACCCCATATGCACATCCATGTGCTTCACAGTCTCTAATATTTCTTTTCATAGCAGGAGAATGTATGAGATAGATGTATCAGGTATGAAATTTGACCTCAGGAAAAATAAAACAACAAAGAAGCCTCTTCTATTCATGTCACTACACATACACACAGAAACAAACGTGGACAATAGTGACAATTCACTCAGGATTCAATGTTCCCTTGATGCACTCTACAAGGGGAAGAGCTGAACGTGTCACTTGATGTCACGGTGGCTGATACTGACACTAAATCACTAGAGATCCCAGTCAGTAAATGAGCTCCTCATCTGGCTTTTTTGTCTCAGAAAATGAATTTTTTACTCCAAGTTTGACATATCTACTACATTCACTCATGCTCCTCTGTGCCAAACATCAAGCCAACAGTGGGGATCAGCAGTGAGCCAGACAGAAGAATCCTTTCCTTTTGGAAGTTATAACTACTGTGGACATCAGAGAGTACATGTACAATGAGCAATGGGAATAACAGAATTTGATTTTGTGTAAGGAAGGAGTCATCAGGGATGTGAGCCAGAGTGGGAGAGGAAGCCTCCATGATGCATGGTCTGGCAGGGTCCTCTGAAGAGGTGACCCCTGGGCAGAGCTAGGAGCAAGAGACAGAGCTGGCTTGTGCGCATGCAGAGGAGGCAGTCTGGCTGCCATGAAGGCTGTGCATGGCCCCTACAAGGGGACAAGCCTGGGTCATGGAACAAAGGTCAGAGGCAGAGAGAGCAAGGAAGACACAGAGAGGACATGAGATGGCAGGAGAGGATGGCAGGGTCAGGAGGTGCAAGGTGTGGAGACCAGTGTCAGGAGTTCAGACTCTGTTCTGAGTGCTTGGGGAATTAATGATGGGTTTCAGGATATGCATGTAATGCTCTGATTTCTGTGTGGACATGGTCACTCTGGGTACATGGGAATAAATGGGCCACACACGTTCCGGTGGGAAAGCAGGACATGAGCTCAGAAGCTCTGGAACAGCTTGCTAAGTGATAAGGCAGTGTGAAATGAGGTACAGTAGAACGGTGGGACTCAGGAATGATGTCAATGTTAAGAGAAGAGAAAGGAGATCAGAAAGGAGAAGGGAACCAGTAGAGTGCAGAGTCTGGGAAGCCAGGAATGTCTCCATGAAGGACAGAGTGAACACCTGGTCCAGTGTGGTTAAGAAAGTAATGACAGCCTCACCCAAAGCCAGTGACCTTGATCAGAATTGACCCTGAAGCATGGAGGAGCCAGAAGCAGGGCTGCCCTGGGTCAGGTCAGGGAGGGGAGGGGAGCACAGGCATCCTCACCATCTTCCGAGGACATGGCTGAGCCCCCAGGCTGGGATGATCCCTCTCCTTCCTCTCTCACTGACAGCAGCGGCATGCTCAGCCGTTTCTTAAATGGAGGTGGAGTGATGGATTTTCCAGAACGTTTCACTTGACATTTGGGCCCAACAGCGGACTCCTCTGTTTTATCACTCATCACTTTCTGAGGAGCATTAAGAAACATGTTCCATTAAAGACAAAAAAGTAACCATTCTGAAAGAGGATGGAGGTATCTCATGACATTACCATAGAACTAGGTTATGACCCAACATTTGCAGTACCAGGTATTTACCCAAAGAATGCAAAAATACTGATTTGAAGGGGTACCTGCACCCCGATGTTTACAGCAGCATCGCCGACAGTAGCTGAACTCTGGGAAGAGCCCGAATGTGACTGACTGATAAATGGAAAAAGAAGACATGGTGTACGTCTACAGCAGAATATTATTCTGCTGTCAAAAACAATGAAATCTTGCCATGCACAATGACGTGGGTGCAGCTAGAGAGCAGAATGCTCTATAGCGCAATAAGTCCGTCAGAGAAAGGCAAACAGCAAATGAGTTCGCTCGTATGCAGAATTTAAGAAACAAACAGATGACCACGGGGCAAGGGAAAGAAGGGCAAACCAGAAAACAGACTCCTAAGTGCAGAGAACAAACTCAGGGTCCTGGAGGGGAGGTGGGCTTGGGGACATGTGTGTGACAGGGATAAAGGAGGGCACTTGTGTGATGAGCACCGGCTGTTGTACAGACGTGTGGAATCACTCAGTTCCACACCTGACTCTAATAGCATCTCTGTGTCACCTAACTGGAGTTCAAAGAAACACTTGAGAAACAATGCAAGCATTCCACCCGTCCAGACCGGCTCTTACAATCTTGCACCTTCCCTCTTCCACAATGTGTCCTGAGCCATCAACCAGGCATTTCTTCAGCATGCACGTGGTTCCTCTGGGGGCTCTCTGAGTACACCCACAGTTGGATCACTTCCTTTGCTGACTAGGAGTGACCACCCTGTAGAAAGGTCTTTGCATCTGAGGCCCATCTGTCACCAGACACCAGAGAAGCCACAGAAGTCCAAGGCAGAAAGGCAGGTGAGCCAGAGCTTGAATGGGAAGGGACTCCCCTTGTGCAAGATTTGCACTTGTGGCCTGGCCTGCTCATGTTAATGCGGCTATAGCATCAGGAACTTGACCTGCTTGTGCATCTCACACAGGCTGGTCAGGGAAGGCAGCACGGTCCGGCAAGAGGAGATGGAACAGGAGTGGGATCCGATCGAGCAGGATCCCACCTTCTCCCCTCTAACAGTGGTGTGTGCTCCAGTCCAGGTGTGGCGCATCTCAGCAGGCCAGCAGGATCCCAGAAACCGTGGAGCCGTTTCCACTCACCCACAGCTGGGAAGAAACCCACCCATCCTAGCTATACATCCCTTGGCAAATTCCAGAAGATCATGCCTCTCCCGCCCCCCATGGGGCTTGGTGTGCTGAGCAGCAGAGCACAGGAAGCCACATGGAGAGGAAGGACAATGGCTGTGTCCTAAGACTTCCATAGCTTTCTGAGCTGGGTGTCTTAGCAGGGGACCCCAGCTGGGGGATGGGGTAACAAATAGACCTTACCGCATGGTCATTCAAGGGTTTTCAAACCTAGCTCAGTACTGAAGTCCACCAGACCAAGGTGGTTCTATTGATGGCAATGTAATCTGCTGCTTATATCTGCCAATCTTACGTTCTACTATCCTGCTGCCCACAGGCCGCCAGGGGTTGGGAACCTCCACTCCATGTCATGTTCCTTTGCCCAGTTCCTTAAACCATCAATAACATGGCCAAGGGCCTGGTCCCTTCCCCAGGTTTCTCTTCTGCATTTGGAAGCCACATCATCCCAGTTCTGGCTCCTCCTCATGATTGCAAAGTGGCTGACAGGGCTCCTCAGTTACCTGCTACTCAAGTCCTGTGTAGCAGAAGAATGAGGTTACATCCTATGTAGCACTCCCACTAGAAGTCCTAAGGTTTGCTGTGATGGAATCCTTCTGTGCACATGTCCACCTCCACCAATCATTTTGCTCTATGGGGGGCATCAATCAGAATGTGCCAATTTCCTCGGCTCAGGCCCCAGACAGCAAATGCATAGATTGAAAGATACCACGCCCAATAGGCTTGATCATGGCCTCACATAGGATCCTGTATTCATTAATCAGAATATAATTTCTTCTCAAGAAGGCAAACATTGGCAATGGTGACACCAAAACCCCAATCCTTAATTTCATGTAGACTATGACATCTAAACAAAATGAAATTAAAGAAGTACTTATTACCAACACAACAAAAGGTACTCCAAAAGTTTGTAACATACTTCTAAATCAATACTTACTATTGAACTCTGGGAACACATCACATGACTGATTCTCAGAGACGTGTGTAATGAAAAAAAAAAAGCTTACAACTTTACATTCTGATAGAAAAGAAACATTGCTGCAAATGAATGAGGTTTGCCAATAGAGGAAGAGGTAAAAAGACTATAGTGAGAGCTATGCTGTGTTTTGACACTTGTGTCTCCCCAACAGACTGTGTTGAAATCCAAACCCCCAGGGAAGCTATCAGAGGCATTCACGTCCTTTGGCGGGTGCTGAGGTGCAGACAGTGGCCCACTCCTGAGCTGGATCAGTGCCTCAGAAAGGAGGCTGCAGAGACCCCGAGCCCTCCCACGGGGCAGAATGAGGGCGCCTGACTCTGAACTAGGCCACGGACCTCCCTAGATCGCCCTGGTGCCAGGAGCCTGGTCCTGGTGTCCCAGCCTCCCCAGCCCTAGGCAACATATTTCTGTCCCTGTCACCTTCCCAGTTTCTGCCATGTTGCTATGGCAGCCTGAACAGACCAAGGTGGCTCTTTGGCATGATTATCGAGGACAATTTAGCCACAGATACACAATACTAGCCACCAAGCAGGAGTCCGAGCCCTGCATTCAGAAGGGAGTTCTGTGAAAGACAGCGGGAACACCCAGAATGACTTTATAGCAAATTTGGGAACTGAGATAACATAGACATTTTCCAAGAACAAGAAAACATTCCAAAAGTCACCAAGAAGAAACAGAAAATCTGAACACCTAAAGGCTTTCTTGAGGAGTGCTTCAGACATTTCGGAGGGATATAATACCAGTACGCAAACTGTTTCAGAAAAGGGAAGAAAGGGTGTGAGTTCCCTACTCATTTTGTGATGCCAACATAAATGTGTTACTAACATCTACCAAAAACACTGGAAGAAAAGGAAAACGAAAGACCCAGATCTCTTTCCTGAATATAGACACACAACTCCTCAACAATTGGTTAACAAATGAAATTAAACAGTACATTATAAAAAACCCAAAGTTCATGGGGTTGTTGGGTCTATTGCTGGAAGGAAGAGTGGTTTCACCCTGGAAAATTTATCAGTGAAATGTGCTACGTAAACAGCAAAAACCGGGGAACACGCACAGCGCCACTGCAATAAATGGGTTGATACCAGATACTTACTCATAGTAAAAATCCTCAGCAACTTCAGATGAAAGGCAACTTCTTTAACCTAAGAAAGCTTATCTTTCCCTCTCTCCCCCCGCCCTGCAAAATGTACACAAATGTTGTATTTAATGATGACCCAACTCTTTTGAGTTCTGCTGTGTTTTCAAGAACATACTGGAAGAACTGAAAACTGTCAGTAAACTATAATAAGTATACATTTTGAAGAAGAAGAACTGAGGTTGTCATTGTTCACAGTGGACATGTTCTATATGTAGAATATCTAAAATACCGAGAATTAATAAGTGTACAATAGCCAAGTTACTGGATGCAAGAGCAAGAATCAAAAACATGTGTATTTCTGTGTAATAATAATCCGATTAGAAAAAGATATTTAAAATACCATTAGAACAGTGTCAAGCACATCAAGGGGCACCTGGTTGGCTCAGTCAGTGGATGGTGGGACTGTTGATCTTGGGGTTGTGTGTTCAAGCCCCATGTTGGGTGAAGGGGTTACTTACAAATAAAAAATTTTTAAAAATCAAAACCCATAGAATAAAGCTAACCAGAGGTGTGCTGAAGCACTACCCATGCAACATAAACCTGATGGACATAAATCAAAGGTCTCAGTAAATGGGGAGAAATACATACTGTGTGAATGGGAAGACTCGTTATTAAGTCATTATTGCCATTTCTGCCCAGAATAATTATTGCATCTTGCTTAAATGTAAGTAATTTTTTATTTAAAACTTTAAAATCTCCCTGTTAATATTGGGGATAATTCATGAGCTGATACTACAGAGTATATGGATATTGAAGGGCCTAGAATAGCTGAGACTCTATTTAGACAAAAGCACCAGGTTGGAGGATGCACAAGGCCAGACAGCAGACACAGGAGCCATGACAACACTGTGGGGTTGGAGCAAAGGTGGGCAGATACACCAGTGTGACAGGACAGGGAGTCTAGACATAACTCTGGAAACAGCAGGTGCTAGATTGCTGACACTGGGGCCGGCAAACCTTTGTGGTCCATTCAGTAAGTCCACCTGCTCCCTGCGGGGAACTGCACCTCTGCTCTGATCCCCTTTCTGTCCATATAACACTGATCTCCCATGAATAGGAGAGATAGAAGGACATGTAGGATATTACCTTCATGGTTTTAAAAGGTTAAGCTTTCAAAAAGAATGAAAGCACTGACCACGATGAATAGGTTGACTAATTAGACTTAATTAAACTGAGAATTTTCGGTGCATCAAAAATATACTAAGAAGGCAATGACTTAGGGCACCTGTGTGGCTCAGTTGGTTAAGCATCTGACTCTGGACTTTGGATAAGGTCATGATCTCAGGGTGGTGCGATTGAGCCCCAACCTGGGCTCCAACCGGGGCTCCAACCTGGGCTCTGTGCTGGGTGGGGAACCTGCTTACGATTCTCTCGCTCCCTCTCCCTCTGTCACTCCCTGCTTCTTGTGCGCATGCCTTCTCTCTCTCTCTCTCTCTCTCTCTCTCAAAAAAGAGAGTGACAAAACAAAACAGATCAGCAGAAGACACAGAAAATTATATTTTTAAATATATGTAAAATATAAATATATGTTGAACAGCAAATCAATTTTAAAACTACAGATATGTCAGTAAGATGTGGATGCAAGTCCTGGAATGTCTCCTCAAAAGACATACATGAACCAATAATGCACATTAACCAGTACAAAATGCACATGTAGACATAACGAGAGGCCCCCGCACACCCACCAGAACAGCTGAGATTAAAGATGCCCTATAGCAAGTGTTTCTGAGTATGGAATGCAACCAACTTTCATATAGTGTCAGCCCCAGATTCCCACTTTGATGACCATGGTCACCCACAAAAGGTTAGAGAGAACCCCTGCGAGACTGAGATACAGAAACCCAGGGAAGCTACCCCACCCCAGGCTGAGACAGAGCATCCAAGTCAGAGCAAACCACCCCAAAGTGCACGAGAGCCCCCGACTAAGAATTCACCCCAAAGGCTGAGACAGACCACACGACGGAGAATGCACCCCCTGAGAGGAGCCCCCAGAAAGCTCCCCGGCATCGGCTGAGACAGGGTAGCCGAGGAAGAGCCGCCCACCTCCGTAAGGGGGACCAAGTGCCCAAGGACCCTCCACCCAGGGCTGACAGAGAGCACTCAAGGAGAACCCCCCTTCTGGGCAGAGATGGACCTTCCGAGGAAGAGCCTCAGCTCCCCAGACCGCAGCGGGAGCGCCAGGAAAGAGCCCAAACCCCCAGTGCTGAGCAAGCACCCAAGGTGAAGTTCTCTCCCGGCCACGCCCGGCTCAGACGGAGCCCCCCGGGGACAGCTTCCCCATCGTCTTAAAGCATCCGAGGAACAGCACCCCCCTGGAGGGGACAGAGCCCCCACGAAAGTCTCCCCGGACTAAGAGTCCCCACCAGG
>PISX010036693.1:0-11713 GCA_004024625.1 Mellivora capensis | reverse complement strand
GAAGTTCTTTATAGATCCTGGATATCAACCTTTTGTCTGTACTGTCATTTGCAAATATCTTCTCCCATTCCGTGGGTTGCCTCTTTGTTTTGTTGACTGTCTCCTTTGCTGTGCAGAAGCTTTTGATCTTGATGAAGTCCCAAAAGTTCATTTTTGCTTTTGTTTCCTTTGCCTTTGGTGACATATCTTGAAAGAAGATTGTATTTTTAATTGCAATAATATCTTTCCCATTTCCTGATTGCTCCATTTTCATAGCAGCCTGTTCTCATTTTAGGTGGCAAAAACTTATTTTTTTTAAAGTTTTTGTTTAAACTCTAGGTAGTTAACTTACAGTGTCATATTAGTTTCAGGTGTATGATATAGTGATTCAATACCTGCATACAACACCCAGGGCTCATCACAGCAGGTGCCCTCCTTCATCCCCATCACCCATTCCCCCTCCACCTAAAAGTTTTTAATTCTAGTATTAATTGTTTGTTAAAGTGTAAGTTCTTGTCTGTTCACCAAGCCATCTCCTCTTCTCTAGGGTTAGTCTTTCTTCTGTTCCTCTTGTTTTTTCTCTTTCATGGTGTTGATTTTCTTTAAATGCTTGGTGACTATTGATTACCTTTGTATGTTTATGAATACAGGTAAGTCCACATACTGAGCTTGGGTTTTCTTTGTAACTGTGTTCAATCTGGCTCCACATTGGTCAGAGTCCAAACAGGAGAACAAAAACCACACTAGCTGCTTTAAACATTAATGTAGATCACATTTAATACAGAGATTCTTTACAAGCTTGTTGGAAATTCTGAAGGAGCAAAAGACAATAGAGTCAAGTTACTTGAAGATTAATAACTATAGGAAACTGTGACCATCTCTGAGGCAAAACTTTACCCAAAATCCAACTCTGATGTGCTGCTGAGGGTCCTGCTGTTGGAGCCCAGCTGCCTGAACAAGAACCCAGTTATTTGATTTAAGTGATTGGGACTGGGATCTGCAAACTTAATGCCTCAGGGGGCATGGTAAGCCCTGTAATGTGTGAAGCAGCTGGGCTAGGGGGCATGGAACAGCAAGGGGTTAGGGACTGAAGCTAGCTGGAGAATACACACCCAGTCCAAAAGCATTTGCATTAAATGTTACACAATACTATGTTATCTAACAAAACTGATTTTCAGCTAGATTCTATGTCTATTGGTTTCTACTCCCCCCAAATATTTTAAATATTTACACTAAAGGAAAACTTATTTTCAGAATTCCCAAAGGCTTGATGCCCCACACAGAGTGACTTTACTATTATCTGTGGAGCTGAATATTAACAACTTGTATCCTACTACATAATTTTGTTAGAATCCTGTATCATAGTATGATTTGGGTCATCCTGGTGAAAACATTCAGTTGTCTGTTTTTTTTTTTTTTTTTCATTCAGCTCTTTTGAGGGTATAGGAAAACAATTCTGTTCCTTTTAATATTTTATAGTATGCTTTTTGCAGTCCTGTCTGACAAACATGAGCTGGAGTATCATTATGTCTTGGATGCCTTCCAGATATGAATATCACTTTTCAGACCGTAAAAGGGGTGACAGGATACTTGGCAAATGAACTAGAACTGACTGAACTTCAGAAGGACTGACTTGATGCCAACTGAAAAAGTGGAGAAAAGAAACCAAGGAAAAGAAAAGTGGACCTATCATACAGTCATTGGAATTTTTTCCATAGATTATTAAGTTTATGGGGGAGAGACTCACACCAAGACCAAGGGATTCTCCCCAGCACTAGGAGAAATTAACATTGTGTCAAATGCATGCCATGATCCGTACATTGTCATTTGTTTTTTCTCAAATCAACTACACAAGGCAGGCATTTGAGCCCATGTTATGGATGGAAACTTGAGGCTTAGAGAACGTAAGCCCTTGGCCAAACAGCTATGAAGTGACCGTTCTGCTATTTAAACATGAATCTGTTTTATTTCAGCACTCAGGTTCTTTCCTCTACACCATATTATCTCTTAAGGAAGTCAGATGTTAGTGAGAAATTTAAGAAGACCGTAGGGAAGTTCTCAACAAAGGAGCATTTTTGAGAACTGTCGGTTTTCTGCTAACAATGTACTAAAAAAGCGTTATAGGTTTTAGACTACCACTGGTTAATTTGCAAGCAGAGCAATAAGCAATAACTTATTCCAAATTAATATCCACTTAGATAGCTGTTGAGCCAAGTCAGGCATTGACGATGACCCGGCGATCTTTGCCCCGTTCCACAAATAGAGCAGCGATGACTCATTTGCACAGAGTCAGTAATAAACCCACTGGCTCACACATGCACCCTGAGCTGTGGTCCCCAGGGACTTAATGGGTCTCTGAATGTTGACAGTCAGCCACATCTAAAATCACAGCTAGGAATAGAAGAGGACTGAGAAATCAGATACCGCTCTTTACTTCCAGAAACCTCCCAGTACATAATGGAAAAACTGGAGTAGGCTTGCAATAGGTAGTTGAAAGATTAAGTTTTGGGGTGCCTGGGTGGCTCAGTGGGTTAAAGCCTCTGCTTTCAGCTCGGGTCATGATCCCAGGGTCCTGGGATCGGGCCCCACATCGGGCTCTCTGCTCTGCGGAGAGCTGCTTCCTTCTCTCTCTCCCTGCCTGCCTCTCTTGCCTACTTGTAATCTCTGTCAAATAAATAAATAAAATCTTTTTTAAAAAAAAAGATTAAGTTTGAAGATGGTGGAATTAACCAACCTGAAATGTAATTGTTCAAGGGGCTATTGATCCTGTGACCTGCAGTAAATAAGAGGCCCTTGAAAGCCTGGCAGCTGATGAACACTGGTTGTATTCCCTTTTAAGATCAACATGTTGATATTTATGAGCATATAATGGGCACTGCCTAATACCACTAATTGCCACTTAGCGTCAATCTTAGGCTTATTTTTTCTGTGGGCTTTATGATCCCTAAATTGGCTAATTAGCCCAGCATTGGCTGTGAAGGCATTAAGTTATTGTTGTCTTCTGTATCTACTCCTAAGAGACTACAGAAGTCAATAACCACAACCCTATGGAGACCACACCTTGATTTTTCCTGTGCCACATCTTGTTTTGGAATTAGATACATCTGGAAAGCCCTTCATATCTGTTAATATTAACTCAAAAGGGCCTAAGTAGTGTCCCAGCATCCTCTCTTCTTGCCTCTCTCTAATCCTGGGGTCCTCAAACTTTGGCACGAGTCAGAATCACCTGCTAGGCTTGTTAAAACACAGGTGGTTGGGTCCCACCCTGGGAGCTTCCTAGTCACTAAATCTAGGGGAAGCCCCAAACTTCGAAGTTGTAGGAAGTTCCTAGGTGATGCTCGTGGGGCCATCCTTTAAGCACTACTGCCCTAACCAGGGAGTTCACAGCTGCCCTAGAACACAAAGACTTAGCCTTCTATCCAGAAGTCCATCGTGAGACTCAACTTTTGGTAAAAAGCAACACCAAGGAAAAGCCAAACTCTGTTTCTCCCCTTAAGTGGGGGAAAGCCACAGTGACCCTCTACTCCAGCGGTTCTCAAAATACAGTTTCCCCACTGGAAGTATGAGTACCACCTGGGAACTTGAGAGGAATGCAGAGTCTGAGGCCCCACCCCAGACTGCCTGTCTCAGAAATTCTGGGGGTAAAACCCAGTAATCTGTTTGATAAGCCCCCCCAGACACTGAAGTGGGACAGCTTCTGCTTCAAATCCATTCTCTACAAGGCAGTCCAAGTGACTTTTTTTTTAATTGAATTTTTTTATTGTGATCACTGTAGATTCCCAGGCAGTGGTAAGAAATCACATGGGGAGATGCTGTGTACACTTGGTCCAGTCCTCTTAATAGTGACATTTTGCAAAACTATAGGATAGTGTCATAACCAGGATTTTAACATTGATGTACCTATTTTATTCAGATTTCAGCATTTTACTTGTGGTAGTGTGTGGTTAATGGGTGGGCACACATGTGCCTATTAAGCTCCATACAGTTTTATTTTTAATTAAAAAAAATTTTTAATTAACATACAATGTATTATTTGTCCCAGGAGTACAGGTCTGTGAATCATCAGTCTTACACAATTCACGGCCCTCACCATAGCACATACCCTCCCCAGTGTCCATCACCCAGCCACCCTGTCCCTCCCCCCAACCCTCCAGCAACCCTCAGTTTGCTTCCTGAGATTAAGAGTCTCTTACGGTTTGTCTCCCTCCTGATCCCATCTTGTTTCATTTTTCCCTCCCTTCCCCCACGACCCCCCTGCCCTGCCTCTTAAATTCCTCATATCAGAGAGATCATATGATAATTGTCTTTCTCTGATTGACTTATTTCTTAACTCCATACAGTTTTATTACCTGCGTCTGTTTATGCATCAACCATCTCAGACAAGTTCCAACACCACAGAGACCCCTCGGTTTGTCCTTTCTAACTGTACCCGCTTCCCTCTAGCACAGCCTACATCTTGCTTGTCCCTCAACCTCAGCAACCTCCAATCTTCTCTCCATTCTTAAACTTTTGTCATTTCAAAAATGTTAGAGAACCAAAATCATATAGTAAGTAGCCTTTTGGGATTGTTTTTTTTCACTCAACATAATTAGTTGTTGGGTGTCAATAGTTTGTTCTTTTTTTATGGCTGAGTAGTTTCTAGAGTAAGTATGTACCACAGTCTGTGGAATCATTCCTGTGGAAGGACATTTTAGATTGATTCCAGATTTTTGGCTATGACCAATAAAGTGGCTATGGACATTCATGTAAAGATTTTTGTATGAGCATAAGTTTTCATTTCTCTTGGGGTAAGTGCCCAAGAATATAGTTGCTAGGTGGTATGTAGTTGCATGTTTGGTTTTATGAAGAACTCCCAAACTGTTTTTCAGAGTGGTTCTACCAATTACATTCCCACAGCAAAGTGTGAATGATGCAGTTTCTCAGCATCCTCACCAGCATTTGGTTCTCATTATCTTTTGTTTTAGCTCCTCTGTTAGGGATGTAGTAATAGCTCACTAGAGTTTTCATACACATGTCCCTAATAGCTAATGATATTGAACCTCGTCAGGGTGCTTATTTTGCTATCTGTATATCCTCCCCAATAAAATGATGGTGCGTGTCTTTTGTCTATTTTCTAATTGCATTGTTTTCTGTTGTTGCTGTTTTTCCTGTTTAATACCTTTTAATGGTTACCTCTTGCCCTTAGGAAAAAGTTTAAACTCTAATGTGGAGGAAAGCCCTCACTACCCCACTGTGAGGCCACTCTTCTCTGCATTTCAGCCAGACAGAACTACTTTTAGTTCCTCTAAGATCTCTGGCTTTCTCTGTCTTCATTCCTCTGGGACCATATTTTCTTATCCTCTTCTTCCCTTTGCTAATTCTCTCAGGTTCTAGCTGTTCTCTGAGGGTTCTCCTTCTATTTCACAACACTAGCATCTGTGCTCTCAAAGCACTTGTCACAAGGACATACTGTGCATCTTTCTCTGCTTTCCCCATTTGTGAAGCTCCTTGAAGGCAAGAACTACTTATCCATTGCTTCTTTCCTTGGCTTGTCAAAATGCCTGCCACCCCGTGTGGCCAGACCTAAGTCACTGACCCCCGCCCGCGACCTACAGTGCTGCTCACAGGACCACCCCTCAGGAAAAGAAAACAAAATCTAACCAAAACATTAGCTCCAAAATGAACATCACCCTCATCATCTCCGATCAACTTTCAAAACACTCTGAAGTTACAAAGCGGCCTTTATTATTGAGCAGTTGTGTGTGGCATGGTATTTTGGCAAAGTATTTTATAATGAGCTTGTTGATTGTTTCTCAAAACCCTGAAGAAGAAATGTTCGCCTCCTGTCAGAGACCAGGGAACGGAGCCCAGATAGATCAGAAAACCGCATCTGAAATCATATGGCAAACCATTAGCTCTCGCCGCAAGTGGTTTCATCTACTTGGCTTTGACCCTGATATGTACTGGGGAAATTCAAGAAACCCATGGAACACCCATAGGGGTTATCCAATACAACTTTCTTTTTTGAACCATTAACAAAAGTTGAATGATGATTATTTTAAAAGCCTGTTGAATGTATGAACTGAACAAATACAAGCCTACTTTTAAAATGTGGAGCTAGCATTCCTGGCTTAAGAGGTAGGATTTTTATGAGTCATGCTCATCACTAGCTTACTGAATATTTTCTGGTTTATGGACTAGGTTCCACAGATTAGTATAACCCTTCCTTTTAGCTTCCATAATATTGGAAGTAGAGAAAAATCTTTGCAAACAGCAGGAGTTAACTGTCTTTATTTTGCACAATTTAATCTGGATATCTTCTCTGCTAGTTGAGTGGATTTATAGAGAGCCATTGTAACTCACCCACATTCTCAGATGGACTTGAGCCCTCAATACCAGGCCCTCACAAAAGGAAGAAGGGCCTACTCAAAGGGAAGAGTAATCAATAAAGAAAATTCAGGAAGGCTGACCAACTCATCCCCCATGGGGCCTCCTCTGTAAGTTCTAAAGTAATAAATTTTGAGAGTCTACATAGTCTCCCTTGGGGTGGCTGTGTTTGGGCTGAATGTGATATCAGGCTTCCCTGTCAGACCAAGGCTTGATTGGGCCAGGCACTGTGTTTAGCACTGAGGGTAGAGTAACATAAGCCCAGCCTCTGCCCTCTGGAAGCTTATAGTCTAGCAGGGCAAGGGCCTCATATTAAATGGTCATGCAAGAGCACACATACGTCCTTTAAAGCCAGCCTACGTATGCAACATTTATTTGTTCAAAGATACACACACACACACACACACACACACACACACCGAGCAACTTTTATATAGAATACTCTCTAGCAGGGCACTGAGGCTGCGTGTATTTCTCCCATGCTCAACCAGGGCCAGCTCAGCCACTGGAGTAACACCCACCATGCTGTAAAGACCCTCAGCCTGTACGTGTTTCTGAGCATAAACGCTGGGCTGCTTACATCCACATGGAGCTGAATGCTGCCAACAACTTGAATGAGCTTGAAAATGGATTCCTCCCCAGAGCTTCCAGACACCTTTGACTTTATAGTTCCCAGATGAGAAAACCAGCCAAACCTATTAGATTGCTACGGAAACATGAGTTAATAATTAGTGTTGTTTTAAGATGCTGAGTTTGTGATAATTTGTTACAGCAACAGAAAACTAACAAAGGGGTAAGGGCATGGACACTAATCAGGAAGTTATTGCAGAATTATGACTACATATTGGTGGGCTGGACCATACGACTGTAGGAGAGAGATAAGAAATGGTCCATTTCTACATATTTTGAAAGTAGAACCTGAATGATTTGCTGATGTTGCTGTATAATTGGGAAGAGCCGAGGGTGACTCTGGGGTTTGGTCTGAGCAAAGGCTGAGGAAGGCTGAGGTTTCCACTTAGAGTTAACTTGAATGGAGCAGTTTGCAAAGGTGAGTTTAGAGAGATGGATAGGAAGTATATTATACAGAGTTTTCTGAGTTACGTTAAGAATTTTGAAAGAGAGTAGATCTCAAAGTTCTCATCACAAGGGGAAAATTTTTTGTAACTGTATGAGTTGGATATTAACTAAACTTACTGTGATAATAATCATTTTGCAATATATATATGTCAAGTCATTATGCTGTGTATTTACAGTTAACAGTGTATATACACTTATACATTTATACAATTATATTTCAATAAAACTAAAGAAAGAATTTCTAACATCATCTTAAAAATAAAGCTATTGAATACTTCTAAGTAGACAAAGGCTAAATCAGATCTGCATTTTAAAAAGAGCACTCAGGAGCCCTCACTATTTCTCCATGGAGAAATAGATGTAGTCGGGTTTATCTACCCAATGTAAGTAGGTGATTTACACATTTAGGAAGACCAGCAAAGCCAGGGTCCTCCAAAGTGAGATCAAGGAGAGTCTCCTAGCTCATTAGAACAGAATTTCTCCAATGTTAAGTAATGAAATGAGACACAATTTCATCCAGGCAACCAGGACTGATTTAAGCTATTTTAATTAAAATGTTACTAAAATATTTACTAAAACTAAGCATAAACACTGTGTAATCATTGCTCTTATACCACATAAGACCAAATAATTTACAAATTAAACGAGGAGAAAAATATATCTCAAATTTGGAACATTAATACACTATTGCGAAAGATAATTGTTTTGCAGAAACTAAATTGCCAGGGCTTGACTTAATAGTTGAAAGATGAAGTCTGTGTCTTTTTTTTTTTTAAGCAACAATACAAATGCAAATGCCTACTCTCTAATCTATTGTAAAAAATGATGTTGCTAATATCAAAGTTTTGCTTGCTAGTTCAAGGTAATCAGATGTCATGGTAGTCAACATTTGCCAATGAAAAATCTTCAACTGGCATTTTTAATGAGGTGCAATTTGATAGTTCTATGAAGCTTACATAATGGCATCAAGATGAGATAGCATTGTAATATCTGTAACATCTTAGGAGTTTTCATTAATATGACATTTAAAAGTTTTGTTGAACATTTATCATTATATGTTTACCTCTCCACTTAATAACAATGAACTATTGCAAATAAATGCTTATAAAAGTGGAATTTGTGTAACACATCTGCTTATAATACCACACAGTTCTTTCAATTTAGCAAGCCTATATGGAAGAAGACAAGGAGAAGAAAGTAAAATTGCAAAGCTTAGAAAGGAAGAAACAAAATTGAAATCACTTGCAAATAATGTGGTTTTGTGCAGAAACACTGCAAAAGATGCTTCAGAAAATTAGTAGAAATAACAAGAGAATTTATTTAGCAAATTGCTGGAAATAAAATCAAATAAATGTTGGCATACATTTCACAGACCAGCAGTAGTCGAAAAATAAAATTAAACATCTGATTTTAAAATAATAGAAAAAAGTATGTAGTAACAAAAATGGTAACAGAGGCAAAAACTTTCTAGATAAATGTATAAAACATTACTAAATGATGTTTAAGGAGGCCTAAGTAAATGGGAAGATAGACCATGTTTATTGATTGGAAAACAATATTTTAAAAAGGTTGACTGTCTCTAAGTTGATTCAGTGAAAAAGAGTAGTCATATACCCAACAGGTTTTTCTTTTTTGAAAATTAATAAGCTGATTATAAATTTTGCATAATGCAAAAAGTCAAGAATAATTAAGACACTTTTGAAGGAAAAAAATAGGTGAGTTGACAAGTAGACATTGCTTACATAAAGTACTACCAAGCTAAAGTAATTAAGATCATAAGTTGTTGGTGCAGGCAGAGAAAAATAGACTTATTAGTCTATTACTAGTCTTCCCAAATAGATGCATTAACAAATGGGCTATAGTACTGCAGGTCATGGGGAAATTATGATTTTTTTTCAATAAATCATCCTGGGAAGTTGACCCTCCTTTCAGACAAAAACAAAGTCGAATGACTTTCTCACACCAGAAATAAGAAATAATCAGGTAGAACAAATATCTAAATAAGAAAGCCAAAAATTATTCTTTTTTTGCTCTTTCAGCCATTTATTTTTATTTACAGTTTGTGTTCAATGCAAATCAATTCCATAACATGAGAAGTTACTATGAATCAAAGCGTAAATACACAAACACAATATACAATCCAAAATAGATGTATAGCATTCAGGTATGAAACAAAATGGAATGTTCATTCACACACACAGTAGCTTGAGATCTGTTGAATATGGTTGTTCTGGTATAGGTTCCTAAAGATGGGAAAAAATTACTTTGGTTATCAAGACTACTGTGGCCATATTAAATACTGGAACATCTAAGCATCAGTGTGTGACCATGTGAACAAAAGACCTTAGAGTGTCTATTTTTAAAAAGCTTTCTGTGCATCGAGGAAGTTGTAAAAAGATTTATTTGCCAGAATCAAGCCCACTTTAGGGTTAGAACCAGGTCCTAAGGTCACAGGGGTTGGGTAGGAGGGTGGGGAAAGGCTCAGGGTTCAGTTTAACAGATAGGACAGAGAAAACAGCAACATGGGAAGGAGCCCTCAGTGGATGGCAGGTGATCAGAGATGCCTGCCTATGTTTCATGGGACCCACAGAAACTCAGATAGGAGTGTAAAGGAGGAGGGGACCACCATGATTTAGTAGGAGTTGACTGTGTCCTGGAAGTAAACCCAGTGACAATAGTGGGAGGCATGTATGCCATCACTGGTGGTGGTAGGCACTGTGACCAGAGGATGTTTGGAAAAGATACACAGCAAGAGTGAAGCTGGGGTCTCTCAGTGGCAGAGGGAGTGGGGTCACCAGTGACCCAGATTATTCTTTCCAGGAATGGGTTTGTGGCAGGTGTACTCTAAGGGTCCCTCAGGTACAAGCTGATAACTACAGTCTTTTCCTTTTCCTCCTTCCCAGGGTGAGATTAACTCAACTTTTTTTTAAATTTTTTATTTTTTTAAAAACATATAATGTATTTTTATCCCCAGGGGTACATGTCTGTGAATCGCCAGGTTTATACACTTCACAGCACTAACCATAGCACATACCCTCCCCAATGTCCATTACCCCACCCCCCTCTCCCGACCCATCTCTCCCCAGCAACCTTCAGTTTGTTTTGCGAGATTAAGAGTCACTTATGGTTTGTCTCTCTCCCGATCCCATCTTGTTTCTTTTCTTCTTTTCCTACCCCCCCCAACCCCACATGTTGCATCTCCACTTCCTCATATCAGGGAGGTCATATGATAGTTGTCTTTCTCCGACTGACTTATTTCACTGAGCATGATACCCTCTAGTTCCATCCACGTCGTTGCAAATGGCAAGATTTCATTTCTTTTGATGGCTGCATAGTATTCCATTGTGTATATATACCGCTTCTTTATCCATTCATCTGTTGATGGATATCTGGGTTCTTTCCATAGTTTGGCTATTGTAGACATTGCTGCTATAAACATTCAGGTGCACGTGCCCCTTCGGATCACTACATTTGTATCTTTAGGGTAAATACCCAGTAGTGCAATTGCTGGGTCATAGGATAGTTCTATTTTCAACTTTTTGAGGAACCTCCATGCTGCTTTCCAGAGCAGTTGCACCAGCTTGCATTCCTACAAACAGTGTAGGAGGGTTCCTCTTTCTCCGCACCCTCGCCAGCATCTGTCATTTCCTGACTTGTTAATTTTAGCCATTCTGACTGGTGTGAGGTGATATCTCATTGTGGTTTTGATTTGTATTTCCCTGATGCCGAGTAATTTGGAGCACTTTTTCATGTGTCTGTTGCCCATCTTGATGTCTTCTTTGCAGAAATGTCTGTTCATGTCCTCTGCCCATTTCTTGATTGGATTATTGGTTCTTTGGGTGTTGAGTTTGATAAGTTCTTTATAGATTTTGGACACTAGCCCTTTATCTGATATGTCGTTTGCAAATATCTTCTCCCATTGTGTCAGTTGTCTTTTGGTTTTGTTAACTGTTTCCTTTGCTGTGCAAAAGCTTTTGATCTTGATGAAATCCCAATAGTTCATTTTTGCCCTTGCTTCGCTTGCCTTTGGCGATATTCCTAGGAAGATGTTGCTGCGGCTGAGGTCGAAGAGGTTGCTGCCTGTGTTCTCCCCAAGGATTTTGATGGATTCCTTTCTCACATTGAGGTCCTTCATCCATTTTGAGTCTATTTTCGTGTGTGGTGTAAGGAAATGGTCCAATTTCATTTTTCTGCAAGTGGCTGTCCAATTTTCCCAACACCATTTATTGAAGAGGCTGTCTTTTTTCCATTGGACATTCTTTCCTGCTTTATCAAAGATTAGTTGACCATA
>PISX010036692.1:0-11729 GCA_004024625.1 Mellivora capensis | reverse complement strand
CTAAAAAAAAAAAAAAAAGAAAAAAAAAAGGTAGTTGGGAGATTCCCAAAGAATGTCACACATATCCCACCTAGGAGTGGGGGTGGGGGAAGGTTGCAAGGGTGTCAGTTTTTGTTTGTCTTCAGCCAGCCTTCTGTTCCCTTATCAGGCACTATTACCTAGTCGTTTCTGGACAACATATCTGCAAGGATATGTCACCAAGGCTTTCTGACAGGAATTAGTTGTAAATCTTCTACTCTCACATTCCTACAAACCACTTTGGGACTCCATGATTGACCCTTCTACCCCATAAGGGTAGGCCACAGAGATTGTCACCAATGTCTTACTTTCTTGCTTTTGTCTCCCATCACCCCTAGCAATTGCCACAGACCAAAAAAATGCATTAAATCTAGGGCTGTATTAATTGGTCTTTGTATCAACCTAGATTCTTAGAGATCTTTCTAAGTCACAGATTTTTTTTTTAAATTCCAAATACATAACCCTAACTCAAACCCCTTTCTTTCATTGTACAGTTTCTAGAGAAAGTTTCCAAATTTTATTTTGAAGTTTGAAAGCAAAGATTTTATTCTTTTTTCTTTTGTGTTCATTGTGTTCTCCCTCCTCCAGTATGGGATGTTAGGACTTCCTGCCTAACATGAAAGGGATCATGGGCAAAAGGGGATTATCAGAAATAAAATACACATCTGCTCATATAAAAATCTTACTTTGTCACAAAAATAATTAAGATTGGGAATTAAGATAACCAGTTTACTGACACCTTTCTACAAAATCAGAGAAAATATAAGTTACTACCTACTAAGAAACTATATGGGGGCCCTGGTAAGAACATGAGTTAAGGAGTCAGATGGTTTGAATTCAAATCCTGGGAGTATGTAAACCAGGGCAAATTATTTAGCCTCCTTGTGCCACCCTTTCTATAAACTGGGCTGATAACTTGGGTTGTTCTGAGAATTAAATTAGTTAATATATGTAGAACATTCAGAATAGAAACTTTCAATAGTAAGCACTTAACAAATACTAATTATTTATTATGTGTTGAGAACATTTAAAGTAATTATCTCATATACATGTGTTATGCCCCCAAAATGGGTCCATGATTAAAGGAGCGAGACTGATATAAAGCGAAGGTCAAGCAAAGCTTTATTTTGCACCAAGCATCAAGAATCTAATCGAAAGTTCAGGGACGCACCTCTTACAAGAGAGGGCGACCCTTCTCTGTTTCACAGACTAGCTTTTAAGGGCAAGGGCCACGCGGGGTGGCCTGGCCACGCACAGGTGGCCGATGAGAGATTGTAACATACACAGGAAACTCCAGTGATGCTAGGTGACCAATTGAATTACAATTTACCCTAGTAGACATTTGAACCAGCCTATCACCTTGGTCAGAATTTGGGCACCAGTGCCCAAAAGGTGCCCAAAGGGCGGAGCCCATACTCCTTGGTAACTAGGGAGACAGTATGCATCCCCCCCACTAATCGGATGTCTCCACCTGGCTTGACCCACCCTTGTATTTGAGCTTTGTTACCTGAGTCTGGTTTCTGGGACTTGTTTTTAAGTAAATCCCCTGGGGGAAGGGGAGCAGGGACAGTTTAAGGGTTAAACAACAAGGTTATTGTTTAACCTCAATGGAAGCCTCTGGCTAAAATATAAAAATATAAAATAGGTCCTTACACATGTGTGTTCCAAGTAACACGTATGGACCTTTACTTCCCTTTCCAGTTGCTTTACCCATTTGTCAACTTTCAACTTTTTCCCCCCACTCTCTTGATTTAACTGATTAGTTGCTAGGAATCACACAGATCCACCTTATTTTATCTACATGGAATTGCTCCATGCAAAACATAGCCACTCAGATTTGGTCACATTGTGAGGTTGAGGGCATAAAACTCTGGCACTGACAGGTCTATGCAGAACTTGTGACCCCAACTGCAAGGAGTTAGGGATCAACTATACAGCTAAAGGAAAGTGTCTACAAAAGTTTGTCCTTGCTTCTGACAACTACAAACTTAAGAGTTTCCAAAAACCACTACAGGTTCCAGAATTCACTAGAAAGACTCACAGAACTCTTTGAAATGTATTATACTCATGGTTACTTTTATTACCAAAAAAGAATATGTTGAAACATCCAAGGTAAAAGATGCATAAGAAAGTCTGGGAGAATTCCAAACTCAAAGTTTCCATTCTCCTTAGAGGCAGGTTACACTTTCATCGATATGTGACAAATATTCACTGAATATGCCAACTCAGGAGGCTTCCTTGAGCTTTGGTGTCCCAAATTTTTATTGGGACCTCATTATGTAGGTGTGATTGATTGATTGCCTATGTGATTGAACTCAGTCAGGGTTAATTAACACCATATAACCCAAAGCCTCCACCATAAGCAATTTGGTCAGTCTTTCTGGTACATGGTCAACCCCCTACCCTGAGACTGTTGGCTGTAGCCAATCTCATGCAGAGTTTTCCTGTTAGCAGCAACTATCAGGTGGGATCTGAGAGGCCCACCATCTACAACAAAGATACTCCTATTGATAAGGGAATAAAAAGCTGGCTGAGGACAAAGCAAAAGGCTGACACCTTGCAATCTCCCCCCACTCCCCATTTCTGAGTGGGACATATGTGACATTCTTTAGGAATCTCCCAACTATCTTAATGTTAGATTGCTAAAAGGGAAAACCAACCTTGACAGCTCACAAAGCCTCTGGTATCCAGTACCTGGTAGGTCCTCTTTAGCATATGAAAATTCTATTGAAACCTCCCTTTCCCTTACCTCCCCCAACTCCATGGTACATAACCTGCCACCCCTCACAACCCCGGGGCAGCGTCTCTTCCTGCCCACAGGTTCTGTCCCTGTGCTTTAATAAATCACCTTTTTGCACCAGAGATGTCTTAAAAATTCTTTCTTAGCCATCAGGTCAGGACTTTACCCCACTGAACCTCACCTATATTCTAGAACTTCATCACTATGATTCAGGAAAATCCAAGGTTTTATGAGTTACATCCCAGGAGCTGGGACAAAGTCCTGTCTTCAGGCAAAGCTAAATCCCTTACTGCACTTAGTGGAACAGTAAGCAAATCTCACTGTCAGTAATCCAAGTTTTCTCTCTCAGGGCCTGGCCCACTGGGGTCTCTCACCTCAGCCTGGTTCAAGTTTGGAGATGGGTAGTCTAACTTTGTTACTGTGTCCTCTCTCCATACAAACATACTCTCTGTGGTTTTCCATGTCGACATTTACTTGTGTACGAATTCTCCTTAAAGTCTTTATTTTTTGTCTTCACTCATATTGAACTACAGCTTCACTCTCAGAAACACTGTTCTGTGTGCTTCCAATCCTCTTTGGGCATTTGAGTATTTGAGTTAATGGATGTGTCACTGGGAGCATCCACACTTACACAGCAGTCCAGGGCAGAGTAAGACAGATGCCTGATGGATCAGATTTATTCCTTCATCAGCCACCCCATTCCTTTGTGGCAGGCACTATTCTGAACACGGGGCATTCAGCGGAACTGAGAGGTTAATGGGAAAGACAGATATTTGTTACACAGATAATCACACAGAAATACACAGAAATTATGATAAGACCTATAAAGTCAAACTTGTGTTACTATTTCATAGAAATTACAGGGTTCTTTGAAACAATAAAATAGAAGGAACAAATTTAGATTGGGGGCAGGAAAGTGCTCATCTAGGAAGTGACATTTAATTCAAGATTTAAAGAATGGGTACAGATTAGCTAAATGACTGGAAACTGATTTGATTGGAGCTGGTAAGGAAGGCATGAGGTAAGATTTAAATTTAGTCTCAGAACCGCCTCCCTACTCCTACCAAATGAGGAAAATGTTCCTTAATTAAACTTGAAATTCAAAGATCCTTTGTATCCGAGGTCCTGACTGACTCTGGGGGGTCAGAAAGAAATCGAGTGATGACATTTAGTGAAGTCGTGAAGAAACACTACAAGAAGAGAAGGCTTTGGGAAGTTTTCTGTTCATCTCATTTCCACGTCTGTAGCATTGAAGGCTCTTTGTAATGTTCAGGAGGTTAGTTCTTGTGGAATCTAGCTTCTGAGATCTACTGTGCATTCATTCCATGACATGTCCTGGGCCAGCCATCAAAATCGACTTTGTTCTCATGCATAGCCACAGTTCTGCCTGGGAAAGGAACCAGAAATCCTTGTAAAGCATTATGACCTGTTCCTTGTTGGGATAAGCTGAGTGTGCCCCACTGAAATGGTGAAGCATCTCTCATACTCAGCTTGAAGTATATTGGAATGAAAGCCATGGTGGGCCACTGTGAGAGGTCTGTGTGATAAATGACAAGAAAGAAAAAGTAATTGGCTTTACTTTGTCTAAGCAGCTAGGGATTTGGGGAGGGGTATTAGATGACTCACAGAATTATCATGCAAGCTGGAGAAACACTCTGGGCCTGACTTCTAGGAGCAGTGGCCAAAGCCACTCATCCAACTAGCCTGGTAAAGAGGTCATTGCTACCCATCCCCCTCCTCACCACCACCAAGAAAAGGGATATCCCTGCTTAGACTATTCTTCATGTGGCTCATCTCCCAATTAAAATCTTGGGTCCACACCCCAGTTGCAAGGGATCCTGGGAAATCTAGTTATTAAAAACATTTCTACCTTGGGAAGGCAGAATTCACAGCATGTGGAACTGTCAATGTGGGGATCATGTTTGAGTCTTTTTGGAAGCCATTGCTGGTAGTCATTCTTCGAAGTAAAAAATACCCAAAGAGATAAAACAACAAAGAGGATTAAAGGAATAAAAGGAAGACTCTAAAGAATTAGAAATTCTCAATCTCACTAGATAAAGAATGAGAGAAATTATAGAAAGTATTTAGTCATTTAATAATGTCGCAATAATAGTGTAATGAACTTGATCATGAAAAACTGAGTAAAGCTGAGGTTTTAGGGTTATTTAAGGATAAGGGCTTTACATCATACAAAACCACATTGTTATAAATATCAGCATGGTTCGAATTTATCCTTACCTGAAACTATGTGTAAATGAACTTAGGGGTTAGAAATAAAAAGTGGTTTTTAAAGACAAGTGTACTATTGATATCAGAAAAAAACAGGCTTACTAATGACTGTTTTTGTTAATGCCATCCTTGGGTATCATTTATTTTTATTTTTTTAATATTTTATTTATTTACTTGAGAGAGACAGCATGAGCAGAGAGAGGGAGAAGTAGGCTTCCTGCTGAGCGGGGAGCCTGGTGTGGGGCTCCATCCCAGGAGCCTGGGATCATGACCTGAGCCAAAGGCAGACGCTTAACCCACTGAGCCACCCAGGTGCCCGGGATATCATTAAGTTTTGTTTTCACTCTTTATCTCAAGCAGACAGGGCTGTTTTCTAAATTTTCATATGAAATGATTTTTTTTGTTGTTTGAAATGGCCAACAATCATTAGTGAGTAGAGCCAGAGAAAATGAAACGTATGAAATTCTTAATCAAAGACTTGAGAGATACATGGTCAAACAATTATCTCTCTTCTAAATTACAGACATACTTGAAGAGGCATTGTTCCCTCTAATCTTTTCGGATGGCACGTTCTCTGGCCTGGGGTAGTTTCCCCCTGTCTGGTGAGCACCATGTTGAACACTTGAGGGGATTCTCTGCGGTTCTTCAGGGACTTTTCTCTGCACAATTCTCTTTTCTATGGGGTTCTGTCCTGGGAACTGTAGCTCCTCCCATCTCAGCTCTGTCTCCTCAACTCAGGGAACCATGGGATTCCACCTCACTTTCTCCTCCCCATGGCATGGCCTGGAGACTCTCTCAAGGCAATAATCTGGGGGCAATAATAGGACTTACCTCATTTGTTCTCATCTCTCAGGGATCACTCTCCATTCACAGCCTGGTAGACGGTGTCTTTAAAACTGCCCTTTCATCTAATTTGTCTAGGGATTTTTGTGATTGTTTCAGATGAAAGGGTAAACCCGATCTCTGTCATTCTGTCGTGGCTAGAAGCCAAAATTCAGGTAATATGATTTTTAGAGGTTGTATCTGTTGTATCTGTTACGCAGATGTGCCAAAAGATTAAATCAGTTCTTCTATTGTTAGGCATTTAGGTCTCTCCTTCTCTTTTCCTTTTTTTTTTTTTTTAAGGTTTTTATTTATTTATTTGACAGAGAGAGAGACAGAGGGAACACAAGCAGAGGGTGAGGGAGGGGGAGAAGCAAGTTTTCTATTGAGCAAGGAGCCTGATGTGGGGCTCAATCCCAGGAGCCTGGGATCATGACCTGAGCAAAGGCAGACGCTTAACGACTGAGCCACCCTCCTTCTCTTCTCTGAGCCCCTCTCCTTCTCTTTTAAACGAAGTTCTCATAATCATTTAAGAAACATAAATCTTTGCACATGATCTAGCTTATTAATGCTAATATCTTTTTTTAAAAGATATTATTTATTTATTTTTCAGAGACAGAGGGAGAGCGAGCGAGTAAGCACAGGCAGAGTGGCAGGCAGAGGCAGAGGGAGAAGCAGGCTCCCCACCGAGCAAGGAGCCCGATGTGGGACTCGATCCCAGGATGCTGGGATCATGACCTGAGCCAAAGGCAGCCGCTTAACCAACTGAGCCACCCAGGCGTCCCTAATGCTAATATCTTTTGATAAAAGAAGAGTGTTCATTATTATTCTAGTTTTCTAGGTGATGAAAGAACAGGAACTGAAGATGTGGTTTCTCTAAAGTTATGCTTCCAGGTCACTGGGACCGGGATTCCAGGGCTTTGCCTCCTAAACCTTGCAAAGAGGTTTTTTCAATAGGAGCCTAGAAATAACTATTCTATTTGCTTATTCCTAAAATGACTAATTGGGCTCCTTCTAGATATCAGACGGCTAGTTACAGGAGAAACATCTGTGAGCTAGGCTAGTTACAGGAGAAACATCTGTGAGCTAGAAACTCAAGGCTCTGCCCTTACTTAAATTCTCCCTGGGGCAAAAAGACAATCAGCAAGTCAGCAAACAAAGAGGCAACACAGGGTGGCGTAGAAAGGAAAATCAGGAGGTACAAGTCAGTCACTGGAATGCAATGTAATGTGATTCCAAACAATTGCCTTTTTTTTTTTTTTTTTCAGTTTCTACTTTTGGCAAAGTAAAGTGCTAATCACTCCGTGGATATGTAAGTGAACAAAACATGCCCCTGCCCAAGAAACTTTCATTATCAAAACAGATGACAAAGCCGGGTGGGTCAATGAGAACCTTCCTCCTCTGGGCACTCTGTTAAGCACTTGGGACAGGGTGATGACAAAGACATGTGATTCCTGCCCTCATGGAGCTTGTAATTTTTCAATTCCAGGAACAGCCTGATTCATGGAAATGAGGCTTAAGGTAAGACACACTGGGCTAGACTGAGTTCCCTCAAAGAGTGTTCTAGTGTTCCCTTGCAGTTCCCACACCTACAAGTATCTACTGATTTAGTGACTGAGGACAAGATACAGGAGAGAAAAAGCTAACCAAGACAGCTTTTTGATGGACCAGTTTCCACCAGCTCATTCATCTGACTACAAGAGGATATTGATTTCTATCAGAAATTATTGGATACAACTGTTAGCTTCTACATCTTTACACCTGAGACTCTGTGCTTGTATCTTCCATAGAGTCATCACTGAGGATGCTGAGGAAGTTGAGACCCAGAAGTCTGTCTCTGTGGATGATGTTGTCAATTCTGCGAGGCAACTTTCATCCATGTTTGTGTTTTCTCTTTATTGTTACTTGTAGGTTTATTAGATGGAAAAACTCTTTTGGTTCTAGAGAAGGACCAATGGGCTGTCAAACAGATAAGAATAGTTTTTTCACTATCTCTCCATCTTCCCTCTGTCTCACTGTGTAATTCCACGCAGACTTCTGACTTCGACACTCTACTTTCTTTCACAAAGTGACTTAGGTGTATCCAGTCCTTAGAGCTGGGAACAAGTATCATGACATGGAGACTGCTGGGATAGCACGCAGGCCAGCATCTATGGCTTTTGAAAGGGAAGAGGCACTCCTGAGAGCAGATGGGAAGGGGCTCATGTCTTCCTGCTTTGTGTCCTATACCTTCAGTGGGAGAAAAAGCAGTGTCTTAGTCTTTGTTTCCTTAAGAGCAGAGCTGGAGACCAAGGTTTATGTGCAGGGCATCTATTTGGGAAGTGATCTCTGGGAGCAGGAGTGAAGGATAAAGGAAGTGGAACTGGACAGTGGGGAAAGAGCACACCTCCAGTGGAGCTGGCTGTCATTGTTACGCCAGTGCTTGAGCCTTTCGGGACCTTCTAAAGAGCCTTACGGAATGTGCCACAGACTTTTCCATCTGTGGAGGTGGGGGTTGGGGTGAAGGCAAAACCATATATTTGTTGGTTTTTCCTCATTGTTCAAAAGCAGTCCCAAGAGCATTCATTCCCCTGCACTTCTAGGTTGTGTGATAAGGGTGCCCAGCAGGTTCCTAAGATATCCTACACCTTGATGTCAGAGAAGTCGCCGGTCAGGAAATAAGAGAAACACCTCTCTGGCCAGCTGAGGTGAGGCACTGACATGCTGTGCGTGCATCCAGCTAGATGAAGCTTGCAGAAACCTGGTTGTCACAAGAGTGACAACAGAAAAGGTGGAGCTGATGGGCTATGAAGTTATGTACAGGAGGATATGATTTAAGCCACTTTTCCTTTTTTCCAAAGTATTTGTTCCTATATGATCCCAAACCATAGGCCCTAGCTGTTAGTTATTTTCCTGCAGTCTAGGTCTAGGAACCATTTTTGGTTCTTCAACTTCAGCTTTAATTATCCACTCCCCAAGACATCATTGACAAAATCTTACTGCTTCTGCTTTCGACCATTTCAACTTCAATAAAACCTAAGGTGTTCTTAAAGTTTGTTCACACCTCATGGAATTTCAACACTGGTTCCTCACCAGGAAATGGGGACTTGAAATTAGAATTGACTTGATATGGCTATATAATAAGGCTTTGGAAATGGAGCCGGGCCTGAGGCCAGTAGAGATTGTTGTGCTTTTGGAGAGCTCTGTTGGGTCTCACGGAGAAATAGAAGAGAAGGAAAGAGGGAAGAAAAAAGAGAAAGAAGAGAGAAAGCATTGTTAGAGTCTGGTGGTACGTGGTAAAAGGACTTTGATGGATTCCTCTAGGCTGCCATTGATACTCTCGCTCCTACTGGGGTCCTATTTTGAAGTTGTCTGCTTGTTTAAAGTTGATTCTCTTGTGTCTTTTCCCCCAGTTGGCATCCCCATAGCATGGTCTCAGGGCAATCTTTGTGACTTACTGCCTTTGTCTGAACAACTTGCTATAAAACTCCCTCTTCCCCAGCAGAAATATGTATAAGATTCATTACCTTAAGACCTCACTGAAGATATTTAAACATTTTATTGGTAGTTGAAATAGTGGAAGATTTAAACAAATGAAATGAAAATATGTCTGATGGATGACAGTTGACTATCTGTCTTTGACATGGAAACAGGGTTTAGAAGATGAGTCTGTGTCTTTCTTTAATAGGAAAAGGGAGCAATGTTTCACAACTCAAGAAGACCTGCCAAGTTTGAAAAGGAAGTGGAGTCAATTAATGTCAATTAATGTACCAGGGCAGAATAAGAGTGATAGCTAAAACCATTTCTGGAAACAAAAAAATAATATTGCACCTGGAAACCAAATGGCCTCTGTAAGTGGTATGTGAGGCAGTATAAAAAAAACCTTTAGAGCTGAAGATCTGGCCTTGTTCCCATTGACTAGCCTGTGCCCATGTCAATAGACCTGTGCTTTAGTCAATAGACTTTAACCTCTAATTCTTCCAGTGTCTAATCTTTTGAAATACAAATGTTTCATGCTCTTGTGATTGAGTTCAGAGCAGCCAGGGAAGAATGAGGGACACCGGAATCATGTAATTCATCGGATTGCTGGATGGGAAAGTCTTTTTTCTGATCTTTCTGACCTTGGTCAGATACCCCTTTTCTCTTTCACTGATCTATATGTTCCTTCAGGGATAGATCAGCTTTGTTAATAAGATCTCCACAAAGAAAAGACCATAAAACTAAGAAAATATATATTGTCTTTCACAGTAACAGAAAATGTCCATGATCTCCAGAACGCTAGTATGGAATAGTGTCCTGTGACTTTTTTTTTTTCTCTCCAATACTATAAGCCTCTTTGGAAGATGCTTTTATTTATTGCCTGACAGGACCCATTTATCTGAGGTATAGTCTCAATAAATGGAGTTGCAACATTTGTGCATTCTTTTTCCTTGTCTCCTGAGTTTAGATCTTTAGCAAATATTGTCTTTCCTTTCCTTTAAGGGAATAATGCTATCTATAAGCTTTCACAAACTCCACAACCATCCTGCCTAAATGAAAAACATTGCCCGTTCATTTGTGCTTTGAGTTTTATTCCAAGTTAGGGATCACAGAATCTCTGGTCTCATCCTTAGTTGATGTACTTTTAAGTGCTTCACACTTGAGGATAAATGTAGGATCTCAGGCTGGGAGAAGTTGTTAGGGATCATCTAGAATTTCCCAGTATATCACAGACTGTGGTGTTGGGGTGTGTGTGTAATGTATGAAGTCTCTGACTCATGACGAACAGGCAAATTTAAGGGTCATTCTGTACATTCTGCAGCTTCCAAGCAGTGATGTTCCTAAACTTTATAATGACAAGACAATCTTATAAATGAGTTTTTATATTCTCTGATAGCCCAATTTTTCTGTGTGGGAGTACATTGTGACTTCTAGGAGAGGGACAAAATAAAGATACTTCATTCATAAAACTTATTTCTTTTTTTTAAATATTTTATCCATTTATTTGATAGAGAGAGAGATCACAAGCAGGCAGAGAGAGAGGGGGAAGCAGACTCCCCGGAGAGCAGAGAATCCGATGCAGGGCTCGATCCCAGGACCCTGAGACCATGACCTGAGCCAAAGGCAGAGGCTTAACCCACTGAGCCACCCAGGCGCCCCCATAAAACTCATTTCTTGATCAGAACCTTTTTAAAAATCAGAACATAGAGGGAATTTAATTCTCATATCATTGAATCTCAATTATACATGCACACAAACACGTTGCAAATCATCACAAATGTCTGTTTTGAAAGAATACTTTTTTTAAAAAAGCATCTAATTTAACAGTAATCAAAGCCAAGCCTGGACAGATAGAAGTCAGTGGGAAGGACACGAACTGAAATTCGTCAGTACACACCGATACTAAAGATTTTAAGGGTCTTTTTCGGGCTTGTGGGCTATGCTCTTAGGGTGAAAAATGGCTGGTTGACTTGGTCTTTGTACTGCAAAATTCTAGAAGGTACCATCACATAGAATAAAGCATCAGTGCTACCCTCCAAGCAGTGCAATGGGGAGGTCTTGCGGGTAGAATCTTGGGACTCTGGGGTTCTTGTGTCACCTGTGTGACAGACAGCGAAGTAGCTATTATTGCTTAAGTCATGATTTCTTTACAGATCTTTCCTTCCAACTGCAGGGATTTCAAATATGGTAAATATAATTCTGAAGTGCTACCTTGAATTCAGTTAGACAGAGAGAAGAATGTCATGAGATTTTTGGAAAATGATTGAAAATTCTCCTTTCCCCTCCTCAGTACTTCACTTTGGCTGACACAATGTTAGACTTTGCACAGTCATCGTTTAGTTTTTCATACATTTGTTACCCTATCAGAGATTCAGGTACTGCCTTAATAAGGAATGTTACCAGGACAGATGCTAATTCAACTCAAAAGTCTTAAACCTGAGTTGCTCAAACCTCAGGGCTG
>PISX010036691.1:0-11638 GCA_004024625.1 Mellivora capensis | reverse complement strand
GCCATCTGTACCCCAATGTTTATAGCAGCAATGGCCACGGTCGCCAAACTGTGGAAAGAACCAAGATGCCCTTCAACAGACGAATGGATAAAGAAGATGTGGTCCATATACACTATGGAGTATTATGCCTCCATCAGAAAGGATGAATACCCAACTTTTGTAGCAACATGGACGGGACTGGAAGAGATTATGCTGTGTGAAATAAGTCAAGCAGAGAGAGTCAATTATCATATGGTTTCACTTTTTGCGGAGCATAACAAATAACACGGAGGACATGGGGAGATGAAGAGGAGAAGGGAGTTGAGGGAAATTGGGGGGGAGATGAACCATGAGAGACTATGGACTCTGAAAAACAACCTGAGGGTTTTGAAGAGGCGGGGGGTGGGAGGTTGGTGGAGCCAGGTGGTGGGTATTATGGAGGGCACGCATTGCATGGAGCACTGGGTGTGTTGTAAAACTATGAATTCTGTTACGCTGAAAAGAAATGAAATTATTAAAAAAAACACACAGGAATTCTACTAACATGACTATTTCATATATCATCATGAAATATTGAAGTGATTATTTGGGACTGACCTTGGATTTGGATGACAATTCTGCAGAAAGATGTGGATACTCTGCCTGAAATAGTCTCCATGTTCTTTCATACCATTGGATGATCTCTGCCGATTTGTTTTTATAAATGCTGCAGCATATGTGTTTTTTAGGCCAAAAGAATGAAAAAGGAAGGAAATTAGCATTTATTAAGGTTCTAGTATTAGGCGGGTACTTTACACTTAATAGTTACTGAATCCTCATTCTAGCCTGTGAAGGACTACTGTCATCATTCTACATGTGTAGCTCAGAAAAGTTAAGTAACTTACCCCAAGTTATGTAACTATTACATGGAATAAGGAATGCTAAGGGCAAAAAGATGTGGGAGAATAGGAATGGGGAGTACCTAGGGAATGATTTAGTGGTTAGTAGGGAAAAAATTGCGTGTGTGTGTGTGTGTGTGTGTGTGTGTATTCAAAATTTGTCTTTTTTTTCTGAAAGTTTTTTTAATACACCCATTTATTTGAGAGAGAGAACACAAGTGCAAATGAGGGGAGGGGCAGAGGGGGAAAGAGAGGAGAGAGAGAATCTTAAGCAGACTCCAGCTGGAGCCCAACATGAGGCTCAATTTCATAACCCTGAGATCATGACCTGAGCTGAATTTAAGAGGCAGATGCTTAACCCATAGAACCACCCAGGTGCCCCTAAAGTTTGTCCTCTTTAGAGGTTGCCTGGGTGGCTCAGTGGGTTAAGCCTCTGCCTTCAGCTTGCGTCATGATCTCAGGGTCCTGGGATCAAGTCCCACATGGGGCTCTCTGCTCAGCAGGGAGCCTGCTTCCCCCTCTCCCTCTGCCTTCCTCTCTGCCTACTTGTGATCTCAGTCTGTCAAATAAATAAATAAATAAAATCTTTAAAATAATTTGTCCCCTTTGATTCCTTACATATTACATGACTGTATCAGACATATATTAAGCACTTACATGCTGTATTTTGTTTAAACCTAAGGGCGACTTTTGTTGGTATATTACACTTATTAGTACCCGTTAGTGACAAGGTCATTGGGGTTCAGAAAGGTTAATTAACTTGCCCTGAATCACACAGCAAATAATTAGAGGATTTAATAATTAAAACACAACCTATCTATCCCATGCTATTTAAAAGACATAAATCCAAATAGGGACAATGTGTTTCATGATGATTTTGTTTTGTTTATTTACTTGTGAATTGCCTGTCCCTCTCCCCACCCCAAAGTAATAAATTAGGAACCACACCCATGTTATTGAGTGGTGTTAATCCTAATGTATAACACAATGCCTGGATCATGATGGTCACACACTATGTAATGTTTGAAGACATGTATGGACCAAGAGAATATAATTGAGTTAGACCACATTCAACAGCATTTCTTGCCCATATAATGGGTCTGCAGTATGGGACTGGATCAGAGGTTGGTAAATCCCACTGAGAGCTGAGGGACCTGACATGTTTGGCTGTTGTGCAGCTATAGGCAAAAGAAGGGTGGTCAACAGAGTTCAGCCAGCCCCAAAATCCCATGAGAAGGCACTGGCAACAGTGGGAGCCAGGCTGTAAACCACAAAGTTTCTCCCCAGAGAAAGGAGCATGATGTGAGAGGTTCAGTGGCTTGTCATCCATTTCCTTTATTGGCTATGTGACCTCTGCTTGCGGAAATGAAGACAAGACAGTTTCACAGTGGCCTTGATTCTGCAAACTAAGCATCCTGTGCAAAAGGACAATGTCCAGATGCATAAATAGTTATCACCGGGAAAAGAGCAATGGAAGGAGAGAGAGCGAAGAGAAAGAGGGAGACATTTACCAAAGCATTACTGCACAGCAGACACTGTTAAGTTAGTTCATTTGCTATTCATGACAGACCCATAATGCAGATTTTATCTCCATTCTACTACAGATATTCAGGTTCAAAGAGTAACTTTATCACTTAGCTAACAAATGGCAGAGCTGGGTTCAAATGCAGGGCACTCTGGCTGCACATGATAGAAGAAATAGTTATTATTTGTGAGCACCCTTGGTGGGAGAGACTAGATATTTAGCTCACATTTAAGGCTCATAACTACATTGCAAAGTAAAAATTGAAATCCCTCTTTTTTTTAAGATTTTATTTATTTATTAGACAGAGATCACAAGTAGGCAGAGAGGCAGGCAGAGAGAGAGGAAGGGAAGCAGGCTCCCCACTGAGCAGAGAGCCCTATGTGGGGCTCGATCCCAGAACTCTGGGATCACAATCTGAGCTGAAGACAGAGGCTTTAACCCACTGAGCCACCCAGGTGCCCCTGAAATCTCTCATTTATGATAGGAAATTTGAGATGCAAAGGGCTTACCAGGCTTTGTTAAAGTAACAATTATAGGTGGTGCTCCCAGGATTTGAAAACTGGTAGACCTGACTCCAAAGGTTATGCACTTCCTCCCACCTACCCTGCCATACTCCTATTCTTGATGTAATCTATTTCAACAGACAGATTGTTGGGCTCCTGGGTGGCTCAGTCAGTTAGGTATCCAATTCTTGATTTCAGCTCAGGTCATGGTCTCAGGGTCATGGGATTGAGCCCCACATTGGGCTCTGGACTCAGGGCAGAGTCTGCTTGGGATTCTTTCTCTCTCTCTCTGCCCCTCTCGGTGTTTGCATACGTGCGCACACACACACACACACACACACACACACACTATCTCTCAAATAAATAAATAAATCTTAAAAAGAAATAACAGTCAAATTGTCTTTTAAGACCATAGCTGTCTTTTCTGAAATTGCAAGTACTTCTAGCAAACTCGACATCTTAAAAGCCAATACCCGAGTCATGCGTATGACCTCAAAGCATTTCTTTTATTAATGATGTCATAATTTTCACCATACTTTCTTAAGTTCCAAATCTGAGGAGTGAAAAAAAAAAGATTAAAACCACTTAGAGAGAAGCTGTGGCATGTAAGAAGAGAATGACCTCTTTTTACAGAGTGTAATTAAAAAAAAAATCCTTGGCATTTTAGAAATAACAAAAAAGTGATAATTATAAAGCCTAAACTACACAGAATGTTAGATAGGAATTTGGAAAACTTGTAATGGATGTATGCAGATTTACATAGTGGGCAAGAACTGGTTTCCACCGTATTTACTCTCAGTAACACACTTAGCACACTTCTATACCTGGCAAGCTGAATTATAAAGTAATAGTACTTCTCTACAATGCCTACTCTGGGTCTCAGACAAAATGCTAAGTGTTTTCCATGCTTCATCTCATTTAATACTTACAATAACCCTAGGACAAAAAGGATACTCAACAAAGTTGGCTCCTTCCTTTCACAGCTGATAAAAGGAAGAGCTGGGATTTGAACTTGAGCTTGCCTGACATCAAAGGTCTGCCCTCAAAATGTGTACACATGAGTCAAGCAGTCGCCTAAGGACTCTTCAGATATGTGTTTTCCCCAGCCCTCCGAACTATTGGCCTGCTATTAAGAGCGTAATGAGTATACTCTTGAATGAGACAGAGAAAGGCCATCAACTGTCTGCATTAAGCGTGACGTCCTTCCACTGGACTTCAACTCTCTCATGTATAAAATGGAAGGATTTCACAAGAAATTACCAGAGACTTCTTCAAGGAAATTTGCTTGAGAGGCAGCACGTGAAGGAAAGTGGGCACCAATTTTCAGTCACCGGTCAGTGAGCTCTACCCCAGCTCTGCTGTTTTCTAGCTGTGTGACCCCAGACAAAAGAGAGTGAATACCTACATGCCTTCGTTTCCTCAGCTTTAAAACAGGAAGGAAAATACCTCACCTATGAATTTATATGAACTTAATGAAAAAATGTGTTGAAACTGTGCAACGAACCTCTCAGGAACTCTGACCAGTGTGTGGAGCACTTGTAGGAGCTCACAAGAGCAAAGGATGAGGGAGACAGAAGGCAAACTCTTAGGGATGAATCACCTAATGCAGACAATTGGCACATTAAATGTAACCAGCCTCCTCTCTCTGATTTTATCTCTGCTTTCTCTAAGAAGTAGAAGGAATGAAAATAAATGTAAGAAGGACGGTGTGACTTGAGTTAAGAGAAAGAAGCCCTGAAGCAAGATGAGGAGAGGCTGCCTCGGTTCCCTCCACTTTGCCCCCAGCGGAGACCCACCCTCCTCAGGGGAAATATGCATATTCCCTGAAGGAATAGTAATTGGGAACCTACTAAGTGCTGGGCCTTGCACGTGGTGGGAAGTCAGACACTGCTCCTGCCCTGATCTCAAGGTCCTTCAGGTGGAGACGGGGATATGAGTGAAACAAGTTTTCATTTTAATGCAGTGTGAACAAGTGCTCATAAGGAGAGGGGATGCCTGCGTGTAGCCCACCTCTGAGGGGCCCCAGGCACAATGGCATGTAATCTGAGTGATAGAAGGTATATTTTCTCAAATTGAAAAGGCAAGACCCTTGAGCCTTTGGCCTGAGAAGCAGGTAAATGGCCGGGAGAGACTTGCTTGGCAGGGTTTTGCTCTGGGTGTTTGTTTCAGGGTCTCTGGGGCACTCCAGAAGCCACATGACATCATCAGAAGCAGTTGTGGTGACACCCTAGGCAAACTGGCCATGTGTGTACGGGAGGGGTTCACACTCACACATACACAGGTGTGAATGTGAGAGCAAAGTCCAGGTGTACAAGGCATATCTGGTAATACTTTTCTATTGGGAGGCCCCCGCCACTCTGGGCTCTCTCACTTCTTTATCCACTCAGGTCATTTGTCTATCTCTTTGTACTTGGCCATTTTTTGTTCCTTAAGAGTGGTTTCCATGGCCCTTTTCCTGGAAAATGCTTATTTGTGAATCTGTGCCCATGAGCTTATTTTGGCACACATTTCCAAGATCCACATTCTCTCACCCAGGGCCAATTTTATTACAGCTTTCTCACACCTCCCTTTGAAAGCCCTTTGGGGCCCCTTCATTTCTTCCCACAACAGTGCACAAAGGCTGATACAGGTGAAGGATCGTCAAGAGGAAAGGTCAGTGGTTAATAGGCACAGCTGGAAAGGTTACATTAAACAGCCTTTTATATAAAGCCCCAGGCAGCTTTAGGAAAATGAAAAATGGCCCAAGGAAAAAAAAATGGCCAGGTATCTCATGCAGAGCCTGCCGTTTGTGGAAGACACCCAAAACCACATTCAAATTGGTACCCTCTTCCATACAGGTTAGACCCAAACCACAGTATTTAATTACACACATAGACATATTTTATTTTAATTAAATTAATGCACACATGGGGTTTAAATAAACACACATACATATATCTACAAGCATATTTCATTTTTATTAAAGTAATATATGTACAAGCTTTTAAAGTACACACACACATGCACGGTTGAGAACAGAGAGCAAGGCCTCTTTGCCCCACATGCTTTATCCCTACCCAGTCCTGCATAGATAAGGACTTTTAATTACTTTCATTTCTCTGTATTTTTTTTCTAGTAGTTAATTAGCTTTAAATATGTCTCTACATTTACTATCATTTTGAGATATGTTCCATTAACTTTAGAGCTCTAGGATGCTTCTACCACCTTCTCTCCCTCTTTCTTTCACTGGGTGTTGGGCTCCCCCTTCCTTTCCTGGCCCCATTCCCATTTTCCCTCACAGACATTTCTCTTAATTACATTCTTTCTAAAAATTATTTATTTATTTTTTTAATTTCTTTTCACTGTTCCAGAATTCACTATTTATGTACCAGACCCAGTGCTCCATGCAATATGTGACCTCCTCAATACCCACCACCAGGCTCACCCAACCTCCCACCCCTCCAAAACCCTCAGACTGTTTTTCAGAGTCCACAGTCTCATGATTCATCTCCCCCTCTGATTTTCCCCAACTCCCTTCTCCTCTCCATCTCCCAAGTCCTATGTGTTATTCCTTATGCTCCACACTGAGTCCTAGAAGAGCAGAATATTTCTCTGCCTTGGTGACAGAAGAAGTCAGAGAAATGTGAAGCATGAGGGAAATGTGGTGAGGAGGAGGTTCTCTGTGCTGAATCAGAGGGGCCACATGGTAGGACCTCTGAATAGTCTCTTGTTGCCTAGAGTGACTCCCAGCCAACACCAGCAAGGAATTGGATCCTGCTTTTGACTTGAATGAACTTGGAAGTGAATTCTTTCCCAGGGTCCCAGATAGGAGCCCCATCTGGGTGACACCTTGGTTTCTGTTTATGAGACCCTAAACAGACAATAAAGGCTTGCCCGGATCTCTGAACTATAGATCTGTGAACTAATACATGGAGGGATTTCGAGAGGAAACAAAGACATGACAGCACCATAACCTAGCTCAGCCAGACTGAAATGATTCAGATTTGGAGTGAAGGCCATTCCACAGTGACATTTTTTTTTTAAAGATTTTATTTATTTATTAGACAGAGAGAAATACAGTGAGAGAAGGAACACAAGCAAGGAGAGTGTGAGAGGGAGAAGCAGGCTTCCCACCAAGCAGGGAGCCCGACGTGGGGCTCGATCCCAGGACCCTGGGATCATGACCGGACTGAAGGCAGACGCTTAACAGCTGAGCCACCCAGGCGCCCCCCACAGTGACATTTTTGAAGGCATAAATTGTTCTTCCTCAAAGCCTGTTTCTCCAGAGCCTAGAAGTGTCCCACACGTGATTTTTTTCAGACCGAGAAAACAAGATTGATGTGATGTCTGCAGCCAACTACCTGATGTGTACTTGATAAAAGGTTTTTTTAATCATGTTCCAATTATCACTCGTGCAAACTAGAAAGTCTATCATAGCTCCAAGAAACTGTTAGAGATGATTATTTTTCTCTCTATTCCTTCCAAATCACATAGAAATATTTGAATAAATAAAAAGTGGGAATAAAAAGACTGGGGATGCCTGGGTGGCTCAGTTAAGTGGCTGCCTTCAGCTCAGGTCATGATCCTGGTGTCCTGGGATCGAGTCCCACATGGGGCTTCTTTCTCGACAGGGAGCCTGCTTCTGCCTCTGCCTGCCTGTGCGCTCTCTCTCTCTCTCTCTCTCTCTCTTTCTGACAAATAAATAAAATATTTAAAAAAAAAAGACTGCCTCTCAGGGAGTCCTAGACAACTTGTGTTTTCACCTCTTCAAAAACCTGGTGATTCACAGACATGTACCCCTGGGGATAAAAATATGTTTATAAAAATTAAAATTAAAAAAAAAAGCTCGGAACACATAAATGGACAAAGTTGAATTCCCAGTGTTGGAAGAGAATCAATAAACAAATAATCCCTTCCAAGAGGTATTGTCTGGCATGTAAATAAGACACAATTTTAGCAAAAAAAAAAAAAAAAAAATTTCCCTGAATCCTCAGACAAGGTGGGAGTCTTCTTGTTACATGTGTTCAAAGAATTCTCTATTTCTGTTTCAAAGAAATTTTACTCAACTATAATCAGATAATTAGTTGTATAATTGATTGCTTAAAATCTGGCTACTCCCTTTGAGGACAGAAACCATGCTTGGTTGATTGGAATTGTTTCTCTATGACCTCGACTAGCTCTTGAGGTAAAATAAATGTTCACTGTGAAATTCCAACAGAAAACAGAAGCAAGCCAGGAAGAAACAGAGCCAATCTTCAGTAATATAAATGATATACAGGGCAGGACTTATTGTTCCGAGGATATGGATGTAGATAGAGGAACACCTACCAATATGCTAAGGACGTGACATTATGTTGTCATCCTCTGAAGAGGGTCTAGCAAAAGCTAATTGTGTTTCTAGAGTTCCAAACCAAATAGTTGGGGTTTAGGGGGCTAAAGAACAAGCAAAGGAAGTCCAGATGGTAAATTCCAGCCTTTAGATTGGGCTGGCACAGTGAGACTCATAGGGAAGCCTAGTTGGGAACCAGGCAGGCTTCCAGGCCAACTCATTCCAGAGAGCATGGTGTCAAGTCTAGCTGACAGCTGGGCCCTAGCACCACAGAAGCTAATTGATATGGGAACAGGGTATGAGGTATGGGTCCAGAGAAGGGAATTAATTCAAAGACCTATAAGATGCTTGATAACCATAGACTATGCATGCCTTGTACTGATTCTGGTCTTGGAACAGTTGGAACACTTGACATGTGTTGTCACAGTTCATTTACAGAGCAACTCCTAAAGATAAGTGCCAATATGATTTCCATTTTAGAGACGAGAACCTGAAGCACAGGTTCTCAAGGTCATAAAGCCAGTGCCAAGGTCATAAGGCCACGCTGCATTCAAACATGGCAGTCTGAGCTCTGAGCCCATACTCCTAACAGTATGGAATGGTAGAAAGGAGTGTATGTGTGTTTGTGTTTGTGTTTGATGGAGGCGATAGCAAGAGTTCAAATCTGACCTTACCATTTTGCATTGGGGCCAACTTTAACAAGTTTATTAACCTCTGAGCGTCATTGTCCTTTTTTATGCAGTAGGCACAATTACACTTACCTCCAGAAGTGGTGATGAGGATTATATGGTGATAATCATGACAGGTGTCAGAGTGGCTTCTCGATATGTATTACATTCCCTCCCCACTTCACCTTTGGCCTTTTTTATAATACATATATCACCCAAAAATGCCTTTATCAGCTGTGAAGTTCCTCAAATCTTGCCCCAGCTGGGAGGGTCAGAGAAAGAGAGAGGTAAGAGGATCAAACTTGCCTGCCTTACTCTTTCTGTGCCTGTTTGCTCACTGTTGAATGAAGATAATAGTGCTTAGCTCACAGGGCTTTTATAAAGATCAAATGAAGTCATTTATGTGAGTGTGTTCTACAAAGGCAATGTAAGAGCCTGTCAGATATTATTATTCATCCCGTTCTGTCTCATTCAACAGAATAAAGGCAGAAGAATCCCAAAGCCTAAGCATTGTTAGGAGAAAGATTTGTGTTTTCAATTGTTCCTCTTGGAAATTCTAAAAGTACTTTTAGCCTGAATGAGTATTGAAGTGATTTCAGTTTCCCTTTAAATTCAGAGATGCCCAAACCCTGTGATTTAGGCTCCCAGAAACACCAATGGAGCTGTCTGCCTGCTCTCAGTTTTAATCAAGTGCTGGAACTCAGCTCAAGGTGATGAAATCATGTCCTCAATCGTGGTGAAGACTTTTAGCAAGAAGGGAGTTGAGGGAAATTGCGGGGGGAGATGAACCATGAGAGACTATGGACTCTGAAAAACAACCTGAGGGTTTTGAAGAGGCAGGGGGTGGGAGGTTGGGGGAGCCAGGTGGTGGGTATTGTGGAGGGCATGCATTGCATGGAGCACTGGGTGTGGTGTAAAACTATGAATTCTGTTACGCTGAAAAGAAATGAAATTTTAAAAAAAGAGAGGTATGCTTTCCTATTGAGAAACCACTATGGTTTGAAGGTCCAAATTCATTAGCATGGTTCCCTTCAAGCGAGATCTGAGAGTTGTTCTGTCTCTATTCCTCTGCTCTCCTCCTCCAGCTTCCAGTCTTAAATCTCTCTCCCCCAACCTGCTTGCCACTCAATTAATACCTCGTTAAACCCAAAGTTCTGTGCTTTTATTAAACTTTTCCCTCTGTCTAAAATGCTTCACTCCCATCACCTTCCCACCATCACACATACACTGTATTTGTGCTGAAATCTTCCTCACCTTTTAGATAGAACTCAAACACCCCTCTACTATGAAGTCTCCCTTCTCTGTCTTAATCTCAACCAAAATTTATGTCTTTCTCCAGTCTGTTTCTCTTGAAGTCATTTATCATAGATAGTCATCTATCCATTGCGCTTTCCTTCTATCCATCCTTTCCTTCTTCCCTCTCTCCATTCCTCCCTTTTTCTATTCCCCCTTCTCTCCATCCCTCCCACTGTCCCTCCCTCCAACATCTAAGTGTTGTCTTTTTCTAGGCACTGTCCAATACCTTAAAGTCCCTAAAAAGGGTAACAAACAAAACACTAGGTCTCAGTCTTCAAATATCACTTTATTCAAGATTGAAAATTTCAAAATATTATGGTAACAGTTGAGGATGGAAAAAAAATTTTTATGGGCAGATCAAAGAAGACCTCAAATGGGGGGTGAGAGCCACACTTACCCTTTGAAAGAGGAGGAGGAAAATTGCCACATGGGGCACCTGATTGCAGCAATTTTTATACTGTCACATGCTTACTCGTATATGTGGCTTCCTACCTCTGTTATTCTGAAAGTCATTGGAGGCATAAATCATACATAAATGCCTGCCACATTGAAATGAATGAATGGATAGGTACATGGTGATGTTTTAGGAAGAAGAGAATTTTTTTTTTTGGCATAAAGGAGCTTATGACGCCAAGACAGGAAGAAATCTAATCTTAGAGGCGAACACTATAAAGCCTAATCTTATGCTACATTGTGAAGCAATACTAATTAATGCTTATTGAACACTTAATATGTCCAGACATTTGCTGAGTGTTTTTCTTGTATTGTTATAATCAATCTCCAAAACAATCTTGGCACATAGGGATTATTATTATCTGTATTTTAAGACTAAAAAACTGGCAAAGAGATAAAAGTACTTGACCCAAGTCACACAGTTGTGACTCTGCTGAGATTCAACTCTGGTTCTGGTTCCAGAGCCCAAGTTGCTGGCCACTGCATATTACCATCCACATAGTCTGTCCTTTCCAAGGGGCCAGCCTCAGGCACCGTGGGGAATATGCCACCTTTGTAAAAGAGCAGGTGCAGCTCTACCTAAAAAATTGGTTCAACTTCGGGAGACACTATGAATCACTCTTCTTGGTACATGAAACCTCTGGAATTTGATTCATAGCATACTAATGGTGACATATTCTTTTTTCTTTTCTTTTCTTTTTTTCTTTTTTAAGAGAGGGACAGAAGAGGCAGAGAGAGAATCTTAAGCCTGATCCCACAATCCTGAGATAATAACCTGAGCGGAAATCAACACTCAGTTGCTTAACTGACTGAACCACCCGGGCACCCCTGGGTTACATACTCTGTATTGTGTTGTGGTTAAGCATTTTCATTGATGTTAGACACCCCAGAGTTCAAATACAAATTCTCCCATATTTCAAAGATCTCAGACAATAATATTTTTTTAGTCTATTCAGTTTACTCAGCTTATATTTCATCCCATATAATACTACTATAACAACACCTAATGTGTTAAAAATAAATGAGAT
>PISX010036690.1:0-11763 GCA_004024625.1 Mellivora capensis | reverse complement strand
ACTGACTGAGAGTAATGGGATGGAAAAATACATTTTAAGCAAATGGTAGCCAAATAAAAAAGTAGGAATAGCTATATTTATATCAGAAGAAATGTACTTTAAAGTAAAAATTATAAAAAGAGACAAAAAGGTTATTATATAATAATAAAGAGGTCAACACATTAAGAAGATACAACAATTGTAAATATTTACGTACCCAACATTGAGGCATCTAAATATATAAAGCAAAAACTAACTGATCTAAAGGGAGAAATAAGCAGTAGTACAATAATAGTTGGAGACTTTAATACCCCATTCTCAACAATGGATAGATCATCTAGACAATCAATCAATAAACAGCATATTTTAATACTATAGACAAAGGACCTAATAGACATAAATAGAACATTCTATACAACAGCAGAAAACTATTTTTCTCATATGCACATGAAACAATTGTTAGACTGTATTTTAGGCTACAAAAGTAGTCTTATAAATTTAGTAAGATTGATATCATACCAAATATCTTCTCTGATCACAATGGCAGGAAACTAGAAATTAGTAAGACGGACAATAACTGAAAAATTCACAAACACATGGAAATTAAGCAACTTTCACAAACAACCAATGTATTAAAGAAGAACAACAATTGGAGTTGTTTTTTGAAATGATAAACAAAATTGACAAAACCTAGATAGACTAACCAAGGAGAAAAAGGACCTAAATCAACAAAAATATGAATTAGAAAGAAGATATTAAAACTGACAACACAGAAACTCAAAGGGTCATAAGAGACTACTATGAACAATTGTACACCAACAAACTAGGCAACTTAAAATAAATGTAAAAATTCTTAGAAACTTACAATTTATGAAGACTGAGTCAGAAAGAGAAAATCTTAATAGACAAATTACTGGCAAGAAGATTGAATCGGTAATCAAAAAATCTCCCAGCAAAGAAAAGCCTACAGCCAGATGGCTTCACCAGTGAGTTTTGGCAAAAATTTAAAGAATTGACACCAATGTTTCTCAAACTCTTCCAAAAAGTTAAACAGAAAGGAACTTTGAAACTCATTTTAACAAGGCCAACACATACCAACACCAGAAAGGGACAATAGGAGGCACCAGGTGGCTCAGAGGGTTAAAGCCTTTGCCTTCCGCTCAGGTCATGATTCCAGGGTCCTGGATTGAGCCCCACATTGGGCTCTCTGCTCAGCAGGGAGCCTGCTTCCTCCTCTCTCTCTCTCTCTCTGCCTGCTTCTCTGCCTACTTGTGGTCTGTCTGTCAAATGAATGAATAAAATCTTAAAAAAAAAAGAAAGAAAGAAAAAAGAAAGGGACACTAGTAGAAAACTACAATATCTTTGATATATATGGATGTGATATTCTCAATAAAATATTAGCAGAGTTCACCAGCAAGTGTTCTTAACAAGATCACTCACCATGATCTAGTGAGACCAGCAGCAGATTTCTAGTGAGATTTATTCCTAAGATGCAAGCATGATTCAACATATGCAAATCAATGTGATATACCACATTGATACAAAGGGAAAAAAAAGAATCGTATGATCATCTCAGTAGTTGCAGAAAAAGCATTTGACAAAGTTCAACATCCATTCATTAAAAATAAAGGTCTTTACAAATTAGGCATAGAAGGAACATACCTTAACATAATAAAGTCCATATATGACAAGCCCATAGCTGATATCACTCTCAAAAGTGAAAGTTTGAAATCTTTTATTCTAGGATTAGGGATAAGACAAGAGCGTCCATTCTCATCATCCATATTCAACATACCACTGTCTATCTAGACTATCTAGATACAAGTCCTATCTAGACTAATCAGACAAGGGAAAAAAAAACAGGTTATCAGAATTACAAAGAAAGAATTAAATTGTCTCTATTTGCAGATGACATTTTTACATATAGAAAATCCTAAAGATTCAACCAAAAAATTTAGATGTACTCAATGAACTCAATAATGTTTCAGTATACAAAATTAACACACAGAAGGCACCTGGGTGGCTTAGTCGGTTAAGCATCTGCCTTCAGCTCAAGTCATGATCCCAGGGTCCTGGGATTGAGTCTCACATCTGGCTCCCCACTCTGTGTGGAGTCTGCTTCTCCCTTTTCCTCTATCTCACATGAATAAATAAATAAGAAAAAAATAAAAAAATTAAGTAGCATTTCAACAAAAATGAATTTTCTGAGGAATAAAGAAATTAATCCTATTTGCATTTACAAGAGCATTGAAAACAATTATATATGTAGAAGTAAATTTACAGAGATAAGAGATCTCTACTGAAAACTATAAGACACTGGTGAAGGAAATTGAATAAGATACAATCAAATGGATGAGGTGCCTGGGTTTCTCAGTTAGCCATTTGACTTGATTTTGGTTCAGGTCATGCTCTCAGTTAATGTCCTGAGATTGAGCTCCACACTGGGCTGGTATCCTGCATAAGATTCTCTCTCCCTCCCTCTCCCTCTGCCCTTCCTTCTTCTCTCTCTCTCTCTAAAATAAATACATAAATCTTAAAAAAAAAAGATTAAGTACTAGAGATGTAATATACACATGAGGACTACAGTTAACCCTGCTGTATGAGATGCAAGAAAAATATTGGGACATCACAGGGAGAAATTTTTTTTTCCTTTTTTTTTTAACTGTATGAGACAATGGATGTTAATGAACCTATGATAATCATTACACAATATATATAAATCAAACCATCATGCTGTATGCCTTAAACTTATATAATAATGTATGCCAATTATTTCTCAACAAATATGGAAGAGATAGCTTCTATAAGATTGTGGTCAGACAATTCTGAGGCATATGCTCCAATATCTAAACAATGCATAGTTTTCCAGTATAGAAAAACTTTTTCCTATGTATCCTTTAGTTAAACATGAATTTTGAGTAGGAAAAACTAATTGAGTGACAGAAGTTCCTAAGAATTCCTCAGCACAATTAGCACATTGTTTTGGTGAATCCTAACTTTTATTTCTTTATATCTCAAGCTCTCAAGGTAAGTGCATACCCAGCAGACACAAAGATTGCCTATTTTCCCCCTCCCTGAATGTTCCCTATTACCACCAAAGACATTGCTAATTCAATCCAAATTGAAATCTGTCATATATTTTATGAAGCAAGATATATTTTACCTATTTTATTTTATTTTATTTTACAGAAAATGGAACTGAGACACAAAGAGCTAGTGTGGGTAATCTGATATGGGGTATAGGTATGACTAGACCACAATATCAGAGAGCTTCAAGTTATGCTTTTTTTACCTTGAAATATGCAATTGTATTTATGCCCATGATCCCCTCTCAAGGCCAATATCTTACTAAATATTACTATGGCAAAGTTTAGAAGGATTTGAAGTAGAAACAAAAGCAAACACTGTTTCTGGATGAAAAGAAAAAACTAACACAACTAACATAGGTTTGAAGAAATGTGTCTAATATTAGAAAGTACTTATTTCCTATTTGGCAGTGGGTGTTGCATTATAATTTGAGTATTGAATGAATGCTTGGTCATGGTAAGTCATCCTCCTGTTCTCCCTTAGGTTACAGATTTTTAAGTCTATTCATTAGGGTTTTATGTCATTACCTATTTGTGTAATCATCTGATCACATATTTTTTAATCTCCAATTCTCCATTAAGGATGCATAATTAGGGAGAGAGATTTAGTTTCAGAATCTGACTAGTACAATATTTATTCTTTCTTTTTGATGTATCATCTTTTGGGTACCAGCTCTTACCCATGGCATTGGAGAAATACTCTATCTCTAATCACATTAGGTGACTGGCACTTGGGTAACTACCAGCCCAGCAGGTTGTTGAGCAGCTTTCATTTTTCATTCTTGCCCACTGCCTCCCTTGTGGATACCTATTTTTATGAAAATAAGAGCTTTTCTCACATTTTTTTTGAAAGACAGTAAACATTATGGCTTACTCTCCCACTCCAAATGTCATGTTGTAGTAGTGAAGTTATTAGAATCATTTTTTTCCTCCTACTATACACACATGAGAGGTCTCATGTAATTTCATGTAGAACTTTACTGCAGGCTGATCCTCATTAAGGATAATTTTGCAGGACTCATTGCTTGACATAATTTAATGTTGGATAAGCAGAGCTGGGGTTCACTTCTCCACAGTCACATGTTTATAACCATCATCACAATTATATATAATGCATATTTATTCACATATTTATTAAGTATTATTATATCTATTAGATGTAATGTTCTCAATTGGGCACTGGGAAGGATACAAAAGTGTATGAAATATTTTATAATGAACTTATAGTAAAATAATGGTGATATGTCTGGAAATTGCTATTAAAGGCAGCATGCTTTACCGTATAAGAGTACTGTTACCACTCAGTTCCAGGGAGATTTCATGCCTTTATCTTTCACGTAATTTGGGTTGGCCTTTAAAGGATGACTAAGATTTTGAGAGTCAGAGACAATATCATAAGTGGACATGTATAATTAATCAGAGCTGGTGAAGCTCAAAAGATGTTAAGAGAAATGAAAGTCACTCATTTAGTTGTAGGGTAGGTTATATCTAGGAGGATAGGATAGCATATTTCTAAAACCAGAGAAAGGGAGAAAGGGAGGAACTTCAGTAACTCTATTGAGAATTTATGGTTTTTAACATAAGCAGTAGGGGGTCACTAAAACAGTAAAAGCAAGGAATTGGTATAATTCATATAACTATTTTAGAAGGGTTGATCTGTTGGCATTGGACAAGACGGACTGTGAAGGGTTGGCATAAGAATAGAGCAAGGGACTCTGTCTGCCTGTGCTCGCTCTCTCGCTCTCTCTCTGACAAATAAATAAATAAAATCTTTCAAAAAAAAAAAAAAGAATAGAGCAAGGGAGTCCAAAGGGGGAGATGACTGCTTGTATGTAAAATAAGGTAAAAAGTGAAAGACTGATTTGGATGAACATATGTTTTGTTTGCTTTTTATTTTATTATGTTATGTTAGTCAACACCAAATAATATAGCATTAGTTTTTGATGTAGTGGTCTGTGATTCATTGTTTTGGTTTTAGATGTCAGGAAGAAGTATGGCAGAAGTGGAAAAGTCAAGGAAAAGTATACATGGAAAGTAAAAAATAAATAATTTAGGACTTGCTGAAATTCAGAATCCTAGGACATCTATGCCAATGTGTACAACTAGAAATATAATTATATTCTAGGTGGTAGGAAGGGTTAATAATAAAGATTTGGAAATCTTCAATATATAACTTAACATTGAATTTATGAGACCATATTAAATTACTTAGTAACATACATTTATGCACATTTATGAACACATTTTCTTCTAAGCACCAAAACCAACTCTGCACATTAAAATAATACCTCATTCATTTGAACTACTCAAATAAGAATTTGTGATAATTTGAAAGCAGCTATGCCATCTGTGAAAAACAGAACTTGCCAAGTAAATCCACAGGGTAATCAAATTTGTAGATTGGGGAAGGGATAGTAAACTACTCAGGAGAACAAATTGTTTTCAAATATTTAAATGTGTTAGAGGAAAGCAGTCATTAAAAAAAAAGGAAGAATCACATATCTTATTTAATAGACTGCAAACTTTCAGAGTTCAAGAAAAACATTTTATATGTAGATCTGACATATGATTGAAATTTGAGTATTATAAAATATTTAATATAATATTGAGTATTATAAAATATTTGCTGACTGAAAAAGCAACTGTCTACACTATTTCAAGTACTCCTTCCAATGCATGCAGTAGTGGTCAACAGCAAAAGCTGCAGAGGCTGTCAGACATGGGACAGAGCACTGGATACAGCACTTAACATATATGCGACTTTGAAAAAATAAACTTTTAAGCATAATTATCATAATAGCTATTTCATAGGTTTATAATGAAGGATAAATAAAATGATGCATATAAATAAAGTAATGGAAATATAGTTTATTTTCAGTAAATTTAAGATGAAAACAATTCAATTTGATAATGTATATTACTAGAAAGTCACTGTTCCTTCCACTCTAGACTCATTCTTCTCCTAAAAAGGATGTAGATAGCTGTGTGTTGACTGGGTTAAAATAATACTGAGTGGCTTACACTGTCATTCAGTGGAATTTCCACTATTCTGAAAAACAAAGTTGGCATCCACACATGGGTAAATTTTAGTAGGCTTTGTCTTTTCCATGAGAGTCTGGAGAACAAAGCTTTAGAGGTATCTCTGCTTTGAGATCTGTCCTTCCATAAGGATACCTGGGGTAAAATTCTGGGAGAGTTCCATTCCAGCTATGGGACAATAGGCCAGGGTGGGGGGAGGTTGGAGAGGGGAGCATTTTATATCTTTCTTTACCTATGTTGTTCATGAACTGGCTTTCTAAAGGTTGGTATACTCTTCCTGGACTGGTCTTTTGTGCCACCAAAACTGTGGTAGTTTAGTTGAATACTATTATGGACTGAGGGAAATTTTTTTTGAAAGAGGCTGCTCTACCATTTTCAATTCCAGGCCTTTGAATTGACTCTAGTCTGAGTAAAAGCAGTCTTCCTATGGGTTCAGTCAAGGCATAAGAGAGACTATACAGCATTTGTGGCCAGACTTCATAGTAATATAGAATTAAAGGTAGGGGGAATGGAGAAATTAACATGACTTCACTAAACTAGGAATTTGAGTTATTTTATCTCTTCCAATCTCTATTATATATTTATATATTCATTGGTTCCCTCTGCAATAAGGTACTTTGTTAGTTTAGTTTCTGTAATGATGTGTATACAAAACCAGATAAACTATCTATAATAAGAATTCATAATTTATCTATAATATTGTGTGTTCCATAAGTATTTATTGAATATATTTTTTCTGTAAGTCAATATGTTAAGAATTCTGAAGCAAGACAAAAGGAATATGATATGTATTGCCCTTATGAAATTTTCAGTATAAAATGAAAGATAGTCACATAAATAATACAGTAAGATGAGGGTAAATAGTATTTTAAAATTTGAGAATGATGATGACATTAACATAAAAATAGGTACCATAGCTCCTTGAAATACACGGTGAAGAATTCAGTTATAGACACAAACAAGTTTGAGATGAAAGTAACGTAAATTGGCAGAGATATTTAATAATCAGTTGGAAATGAAATTGTGTGAAAGATCAGTGTTAGAGCAGAGCAAGCTATGGAGTTTATAACCCCAAAGTAAACAAATTCATGAGAGTTAAATGTAAATGAAGACTTTTTCTTGGATAGGAGAGTAATAAACTTTTAAAACAAGCTCTCATGTGATTCTTTGGCAATTCATTCCTTGAGAAATTAGAAATTATTGAGCATCTACTATGTGTCAGGTTATGTGGGATATCGTAGTGAACAAAATCATCTACAATCCTGGCCACAAAGAGCTAATAGTCTAATAAATGACACAAAAATGAGCAAATAAAAAAATATGTATAGGGGCACCTGGGTGGCTCAGTGGGTTAAAGCCTCTGCTTTCGGCTCGGGTCATGATCCCAGGGTCCTGGGATCGAGCCCCGCATCGGGCTCTCTGCTCCGTGGAGAGCCTGCTTCCTCCTCTCTCTCCCTGCCTGCCTCTCTTGCCTACTTGTGATCTCTGTCAAATAAATAAATAAAATCTTAAAAAAATATATATATGTATATTATATGGAGATAAGAAGTTTGAAGAAAATAAAGCAATATAATAAGGCAGGGAGCACTTGGGATTAGGAAGTAGGATTTCTAATTTGTATAGAAAGTTGCTGAGAAAATTACAAAGCTTGAAGAATATGGAATATGTGAACATCTAGAGAGAACATTTCCAGAAGAACATTTCTGGAACATTTCCAGAATTTCCAGTAAATTCCCTAAGGTGGAAACATGTTTGGAATATTCCTGTTTAAAAAAATACCAAGGAGGTCAATGAAACTGAAATGCAGTCATCAAGGTGGAGAGGAGTAAATGCCTACAGAAATTAATTTGGGAGTGAGAGGGTTATATTAAATAGAAATATATTGTAAGAATATTGACTCTTTCTGTAAATGATAAGTGAGTGAGATGTCATTTTGAGCAGAAGGGTAAGTAGCATGATCTAATTATAGTCCTGCTGTGTGTACAGTGTATACAAGGAGACAAAAGACAATGCAAGGAGATGAGATAAAAGTTGGTGGTTTCCTTTTTTTTTTTTTTTTGATTTTTGGTGAATTTAGTCTTGTAAGTTTCTCTTCCCTCAATAAAACATATTCCTTAACCCATGCTGTGTGACATGGACTCCTACTCTCTGCACAAAGAAAGGATAGGATAGATTTTTTTGAAAAATGCTATAGTATTCTCTTCCCTGAATCCATATTTCTTTGAAATGTAATTTTTCAGGTTACCATAAAGATGCAGAAATTTTTTTTTTACTCTCATTCTGGGCTTATTTTAACCAGTAGAATGTAGGGAAAGTGATATTGTGCTACTTTTGGTGATATAAGAAGCTTGGCATACTTTGGCTTGTTATTTAAGTAGCTTGTGTACATGAGGCTATTCTGGATATGCCAGCAGATTTACCAGCTTACTAGAGAAGCATGAATGAGCCAATAAAAATGAGCAAAAATTCCCAGACGACTGTAGGCTTATGAAAAAACAAATGTTCTTTTATGTCACTATGTTATGGTCTGTTTTGTTACACAGCAGTACATAACTCTTATAGAGAACATATAGAAAATGCCCTTGAGCTTTCCATAAAGGGATAAGGAGAAATAGAGTAGTAGTTGAAGAAAGATATGGGACCAAGATGTTATTTTTTTAAAAAACCTTGGAATAAATTAAAATTTACTTTATATACTGTTGTAAAGTGAAAGGCAAAAATAATTTGGAATATAAAGTCATTAGAATATAAATTCCATAGTGACAGACATTTTTGAGGTTTCTTCCTATCACAATTTCTATCTCCAGTGTTTAAAATAGTGTCTGGCATACAGGATAAGGGAACATAAAAGTATATCTCTGTACGAATGATCCAATAATATTTTAAATTCTGTATATCAAATATCAAACTATTAAGGTTATCCATAAGAATTTGCCCTTCTCAAACATGTACTCATTAGTTTCATTTCCATCTTTCATTTATTTAACAAATATATATTTGCTAAGTGAGTTGTATATGCCAGATGCTAGGTTAAGTGCTGAGAATACAGCAGAGATCCTGCTGAAACAAGGCCCATTCCTTCATAAAACTTGCTTTCTTACCATAGAAGAGAAATAAGAGTAGAAAAAGAAAAACCGAAATATTTAATTAACTACAATTGTGAGAAATAATATAAATAGTGGTTAGTATGTAACATGAGTATTTAATAATAAATATTATTATTCTTCAGGTGCATCAACTAGAAATTTAAGAAAATCTTCTATTCCTCTTCTCTCATCTCCTACACTCAATGATAAAATCAATTTAGATTAAAAACTATTTCTTAAATGTCAATTTTCATTGCTTTTATCAGGGACCAGGTCTTAATACCTGTTTCTTGAACTATTTAAAAAGCTTTCCAATAATCTTTATTCACCTACATTTCTCTTATGTGTATCAAGTCTGTCCTGTGCTAAAATCTACAAGATATAAAGTTTCTCTGTATGGTCCTTTAACATCTAGCCCCAAATTAATTTTCATACTCTTTTTAAATGCATTCCTTTACTTCTAACTTAACTTGATTCATAAATTCATATTCAATACAGTCCCTCATTTTCAAACTTAAATGGATTTAGAATACTCATTATTCAGAAAATAATACATAATTTACATGATCTATGCCTTTGTTAAGGGTGGTTCCTCTTCCTCAAAACTGCTAATCTTTCTTCTAACTACTGAAATTGTCTGCATTCTTTAATAGACTAATATAATTCCATCATTTCCATGTTATTCATATTGACTATATTATTTATAATTGCTAAGTGTTTTCTGATCTGATTTTTAATTATTGACTATAAAATGTGCCATGCTTTACTTTGCATTGTATTTTAATATTTCCAAATGCATTTCAACCTCTATATTGTGTTATTCCATGGCAAAAATTACACTTTAATCATATTTGAATATACCTATTCTGGTCCACTGTACTCACTAGATGTTCAATACCTAGTTCCAAATTTATTGATTTTCAAATGCCATATCAGTTGTAATTTCTTAGCTAGCACTCAATTGTCATAACCCAGAAATTTGTAAGTATTCATAAACAGTATAAGATGATTTAAAAATATTAGCTAATTGCAGTTGTTATTAATAAGGGCAAGGACTTTAAGTGATACAATCTATAGATGACAAGTTTGAGTACAGAGAATGTTAGTTGATGTGTTAGTTGTTGGGAGGCGGGCCACTGAGGTGTGGGTATGGCAAACAGAGAATACCCGTACTATTTCAAAGCATCAGAAATTATAGCAGTATTTCTAAATCTTTTCCCTCTGTTGAAAAAGCATAATTGATCTCATTTAAGTATATACTTATTTCTACAGAGTATTTTCCATGTTTTTAAAATTTTCAGCAGTAATTATCTCAGATAAAAGGAGATCTCATATTTCTTTGTAATGGTTAAAAGGGGGGAAAATGAGAAACCTAAACCATTTTCTTTGGAAAATGAGTGGAAACAAAAAACAGTAATGCAAAAGATCGACACTTTAAACTAGGCAATGCTACTTTGCTGTAGTTGTGGTTGTAATTTACAATCTCTGACATCACTTAATGTGCAAAGATTATCATCTGTCTCATTAATATTACTCTTCCTTCAAAGGATGTTTTTGCATCTGCAGCATGACACCTGAATGTGGACAGAAAAAAACACTGTACTGTTTTGACTTTTTACTTGATTTTAAATTTAAGACAGTTCATCTTTAGTACTTCTATACAATCCTGCCACATTTATCCCCCCAAGTCTTTTGACTCATCTCTCCCCATCTAAAATTTGTCTTTTTCCAGGCTAGGTCCTGATATCTGTTCTCTTCTCTACTTATACACGACCTTTTATTATGTCATTCCATCTTGCGCCTTTAAATATCTTTTGTTTTTGCTGATATGCATATTTTCATATCCAGTTCAAACCTGTTTTCTGACCTACCAACTTCTATATAACTACCTATTCAATGTCTTGATCTGTATGTCTATTAAACATCTCACATCCACCATGTCCAAACATGTATCGCCAAGCCTATTTCTTCTATAATCATCTCTACACTGTGAAACAAACTCATTCCAATTGATCAGATCAAAAATACATTTTTTTATTAGATCCTGTATCAGCAAATCTGTTAGCTCTACTTTCAAAATATAAACATAATCAACCTGTCTCATGTCACTGGCATTGATTGTTACCATCATGGTCCTAGTCAATGTCTACTCTTTCCTAAAATTATTCCTATTACTCCAAGTGATTGAAACAATTATAAATGTATTGCATCTCAGCTCCAAATCAATCCTTTGGTACCTAATCTGTGATAATACACTGGACTTTTTAGGCATTACTCCTTTATAATGAGCATGGCATTAAGCTTTGTCAGTAGAGGATGTTGGAGGTACATATCATAGAAGAAAAGGACCCGCCCCCTCTGTGCCATTTCCTTGTGTTATGTTTTTGCAAAATACTACTGTCACATGCTCTGCCAGTGCTGTGGGGATATAAAGACATTTGGTGGTGCTGTCCCCAGCCTGTATACAGGTGCTGTGCCCTGTATACACTTTTCTGTGTTGCCCACCTTCCTGCTGCCCTTCCAATACAGAGACTGCATGTTCCAGGCTTCACACCCACAACTGCTTTCAGACT
>PISX010036689.1:0-11721 GCA_004024625.1 Mellivora capensis | reverse complement strand
CTGTGGAAAGAACCAAGATGCCCTTCAACAGACGAATGGATAAAGAAGATGTGGTCCATATACACTATGGAGTATTATGCCTCCATCAGAAAGGATGAATACCCGACTTTTGTAGCAACATGGACGGGACTGGAAGAGATTATGCTGAGTGAAATAAGTCAAGCAGAGAGAGTCAATTATCATATGGTTTTACTTATTTCCGGAGCATAACAAATAACACGGAGGACATGGGGAGATGGAGAGGAGAAGGGTGTTAAGGGAAATTGGGGGGGAGATGAACCATGAGAGACTATGGACTCTGAAAAATAACCTGAGGGTTTTGAAGGGGCGGGGGGTGGGAGGTTGGGGGAGCCTGGTGGTGGGTATTATGGAGGGCACGCATTGCATGGAGCACTGGGTGTGGTGTAAAACTATGAATTCTGTTACGCTGAAAAGAAATTAAAAAAAAATCAGTTAGGCAACATATAGCACACCATTAGTTTCAGATGTAGTGTTTGATAATTCATCAGTTGTGTATAACTCATCAAAGTTCATCACATCACGTGCCCTCCCTAATGCCCATCACCCAGCTACCACATTCCCCATCCAACACCCCTTCCCCAACCCTCAGTTTACTTCCCAGGGTCAAGAGTCTCTCACTCTTTGAAAAAAAAAAAAAAAAAGAGTCTCTCACTCTTTGGTTTCTTCCCATTCAGTTTTCCTTCCCTTCCCCTATGATCCTCCTCTGCACTATTTCTTATGTTCCACATATGAGTGAAACCATATGATAATTGTCTTTCTCTGAATGACTTATTTTGTTCAGCGTAAAACCCTCCAGTTCCATCCATGTCATGTAAATGGTAAATATCCATCCTTTCTGAGGGCTGAGAAATATTCCATTGTATATATATAGACCACGTCTTCATCCGTTCTTCTGTCGATGGCCATCTCGGCTCTAAAAACAGGGAAAGCTTCATGGGTTTGCATGTCATCCTCAAGCAGAGGCCATGTTATCTTTCCAGTTTTAGTATACGTGCTGCTGAAAAGAGCACAAAGAGCAAGTATCTTTATTCTCATCACAGACATTCCGGAAAAACAGTAACTCATTTTCTGTGAGACCTCTCCAAGGCTCGATGACAATCAGACAACTATATGTGTCAGTGCTATTGCCAGGTCTGTGAAAAGTGGGAAAATTTAGTTTATTGCTATCTTCAGTGCCTGGCCCAGGTTGGCTTTCTAGAAATAATCAAGAATGAATGAATGAAAGATCTATTCTAAAGCATAACTGTGGCTCTTCATCAGTATCACAGAGATAATATTTTTAAAATATCTTCCATTATTTCCTTGGTAATTTTTTTATTAATCCAGGAGTTATTTCTTTCCCACGCATCCCAACTGATTTAAAGATAAGCCAAGTTTTCATATGCTGTCCTAGGGAAGGAGGTTAGCACAAACGCAAACAAATGTCTTTTTTTTTTTTTAATTTTTGAAAATCAGAAGTTTTATAGAGTAACATTTTATTTTTTATTATAGCATAACTAATATAAAGTGTTATATTAGTTTCAGGTATACAATATAATGATTCAACCATTCTATACATTTCTTATTGCTCATCAAGGTAAGCGTATTCTTAATCCCCTTTATCTGCTTCACCCATCCCCCCACTCATCTCTCCTCTGGTAACCACCAATTTGTTCTCTGCATTTAAGAGTCTGGTTTTGGGGACTCCTGAGTGGCTCAGTTGGTTAAGCCCTGCCTTCAGCTCAGATCATGATCCCAGAGTCCTGGGATCCAGTCCCACATCAGGCTCCTTGCCCAGCAGGGAGCCTGCTTCTTCATCTGCCTGCTGCTCTCTCTGCTTGTGCTCACACTCTCATTCTCTCTCTCCAACAAATAAATAAATAAAATCTTTAAAAAAAGTCTGTTTTTTTGTTTGTCCCCTTGTTTTTGTTTGTTTGTTTTGTTTCTTCAATTCCACATCTGAGTGAAATCACATGGTATTTGTCTTTCTCTGACTTATTTCACTAAGCGTTGTATCCTCTAGGTCCATCCATCTTGTTGCAAATGGCAACATTTAATTCTTTTTATGGCTGAGTAATATTTCATAGTATATATATATATACCACATCTTCTATATCAGTTCATCTGTGAATGGACACTAACTTGTTTCCGTATCTTGGTTATTGTGAATAATGCTACAATAAACATAAATCTTTCTGAACTAGCGTTTTTGTTTTCTTTGGGTAAAAAGCCAGTAGTAAATTTCTGGATCATTGGAAATTCTATTTTTAATTTTTTGAGGACCTCCATACTGTTTTCCACATTGCAGCACCAATTTGCATTCCCACCAACAGTGTCGGAGGGCTCCTTTTTCTCCACATCCTTGCCGACATTTATTATTTCTTGCATTTTTTATTTTAGCAATTCTGCAGGTGTGAGGTAATACCTCACTGTGTTTTAATTCGCATTTCCCTGATGATTAGTGGTGTTGGGCATCTTTCCATGTGTTCGTTGGCCATCTGTATGTCTCCCTAGGAAAAATGTCTAATTGAGTCCTCTATCCATTTTTTAATTGGATTGTTTGTTTGGTGTTGAGGTTGATAAGTTCTTTATACATTTTGGATATTAACTCTTTTTTTTTTTAAGGATTTTATTTATTTATTTGACAGAGAGAGATCACAGTAGACAGAGAGGAAGGCAGAGAGAGAGAGAGGGAAGCAGGCTCCCTGCTGAGCAGAGAGCCCCATGTGGGACTCGATCCCAGGACCCTGAGATCATGACCCGAGCCGAAGGCAGCGGCTTAACCCACTGAGCCACCCAGGCGCCCTGGATATTAACTCTTTATAGGATTTATCATTTGCATATATCTTCTCTCATTCAATAGGTTGCCTTTTTGTTTTGTTGATGGTTTCCTTCACTGTGCAAAACCTTTTTATTTGGTGTCATCCCAATAGTTAATTTTCCTTTTGTTTCCTTTGCCTGAGAAGACTTATCTAGAAAATCTTGCTCTGGCTGATCAAAGAAATTACTGCCTATGTTTTCTTCTAAGAATTTTATGACTTCAGGTCTCATATTTAGGTCTTTAATATATTTTGAGGGTTTTTGCATATGGTATAAGAGGGTGGTCCAGTTTCATTCTTTTGCATGTAGCTGTCCAGATTTCCCAGCACCATTTGTCGAAGAGCCTTTTTCCCACTGTATATTCTTGCCTCCTTTGTCCTGGATTAATTGGCCATTTAAGTGTGGGTTTATTTCTGGGCTCTCTATTCTGTCCCATTTATCTATGTGTCTATTTTTATACCAGCATCACACTGTTTTGATGACCACAGCTTTGTAGTATATCTTTTTTTTTCTTAAAGATTTTACTTATTTACCTGACAGAGAGAGATCACAAGTAGGCAGAGAGGCAAGCAGAGAGAGAGAGAGAGAGAGGAGGAAGCAAGCTCCTTGTCGAGCAGAGAGCCCGATGCGGGACTCGATCCCAGGACCCTAAGATCATGACCTGAGCTGAAGGCAAAGGCTTAACCCACTGAGCCACCCAGGTGCCCCTGTAGTATATCTTGAAATGTCTTTTTTTTTTTTTTTATTCCATAGCAAGACAGACTTGAAATCCAGATGTTGAAGAGAGAGTAAATTTTTTTTATAAATTCTAAAATATCCTTTTTTACATATAAGAAGTAATGCTTACATGTCTAAAATTAGTTTTCCTCTAAGCCACGGGCAGAGTGGACTCAGAAGTGACCCAAGGAAAGTTCCTATAAGACAGGAAGAGCAAATAAAAGGTATTTTACCAAAAGAAGAAAAGAATAGCAAGAGGTCAGGTGCTTGGGCCCTGGCTTCCCCTTCACACCTTTTCTTCTAGGTGGTACCTTAAAGACTACGCTAAAGAAAACTGTAGAAAGTTTGGGAAAAGGAAAACCAGAGATATTTGTGCCCCATTCCCAATTTGGGATTTGGAAGGAGATTGCCTCCCAGAGTACACTGCGTGCACATGGGGTATGACAGCAGCATAGAGGAAGACAAACGAGAATTATATTACAGAATTTATACTTGTTGCACTGCTTGGTATTCATTTCGTTAAATTTTAACCGCAGTTTAAAAGTAGGTCAGTTTAGGATTGCCTGGTTTCAGAAGTGCCGGGGAGGCCCAGGCTTAGGTCTTCCGTAGCTTGTGGGAAGAAAGATGGAACGAATTTGTAGCTTTGACTGACTCCTACTTCCTTCTGTCCCCGAGTGACAAGATCCTGCCCAGAACTGGCTGTCCACACAGCATTTGTCAGCAAGTTCTGTCTTTGCTGCTCTAGAGTAACCCTATTCATTTCCCTTTTGCAGCAATGTTGTTAGAACCACGGGCAGATAGACCCAGGTGCTCACCTCCACCCTGCCAGCTGTTAAATTGTCTGAGCTGGAGTAACCTTCTCTGAGCCTGCATTTTTATTATCAATAAACAGTAACGAAATGATAATAAATAGGTAGAATATTGCAGGGCTTACAACATGAAAAGCACTTTACTAAGCATAGACTATGCCTTATCTCCTTTAATCACACATTCACCATAAGTGAGGTAAAAACTGGTTTTTTGTCTTCATTTTACAGAAAAGGAAACCTGCCAAAGTCACACAGCTAATAAGTAGTGGTAGGAATTGAATCTGGGTCTGGCTGACTGCAAAGCCCATGAAGTTAAATGGCCATATAGGAGGACCTCTTGATAGAGCAAAAGCTCTGAGCAGCTCAGAGCATAGGGACTCCTTACATGTAATGTTTCTGCTCACCTGTGTCAATAGTTGGTCTGAATGAGATTAGTACTGATCCCTGTGTGGTCAAGGTCATGTATATAACTTTTAAACAAGTCCCACATTTATTCTAACTGAACTATTTGGATCTGTAACTCTGACTTACCAGTTTCCATTAAGCTCCCTCCTGGGGCTGGGGTCATGCCACTATAAGCTCTTCCTAGATTTGGAGACAGACGCCTGCTGGTGACTGCCTGGGGCAGCATGCCTTAAAGCCACTGACAGACTGGGCAGGTTCCCAGCTGCTGAAATTAGCCTGCAGGATCCTTGTAGGCAAAGGTGTATTTTAGGACAGCAGTACCGAACAGCATCACAGGATGGCATGTGATCAGAATAGAGCCCCTTCCATGTTTCCTTTAATGTCCAAATAGTTCCTGCTCATGTTTGACCCTATTGCATAGACTGCTTGTATAGAGTGAAAGAATCTATTTATTTGTTAAATCAACAAATATTCATGTACATACAATTCAGGACCTGAATGATAATGACTTTTTTTTTAAGATCTTATTTATTTACTTGACAGACAGAGATCACAGGTAGGCAGAGAGGCAGGCAGAGAGAGGAGGAAGCAGGCTCCTTGCTGAGCAGAGAGCCCAATGCGGGACTAGATCCCAGGACCCTGAGATCATGACCTGAGCCGAAGGCAGAGGCTTTAACCCACTGAGCCACCCAGGCACCCCTGATAATGACTTTTTAAAAATAAATTTTAATTATAATAAAACAAATTCTCTTCTTCATAGGATATCACCACATTTTAGATAACAAACTTATTTATTGCAAATGATTTCATTATCTGCTAAATTCTTCTATGGGAATCATTTATTTATTTATTTAAAATATTTTATTTATTTATTTGTCAGGGAGAGAGAGAGAGAGAGCACAGGCAGACAGAGTGGCAGGCAGAGGCAGAGGGAGAAGCAGGCTCCCTGGCAAGCAAGGAGCCCGATGTGGGACTCGATCCCAGGACGCCGGGATCATGACCTGAGCCGAAGGCAGCTGCTTAACCAGCTGAGCCACCCAGGTGTCCCTATGGGAATCATTTAAAGTTCCTGGTAATAATCATGGCTGATGCTAATACTTCTTAATGAATTACCATGAGTAAAAGTATGACTCAATAACCCAGTATGGAAAGAACTTTCTGATCTAGATGAGGAATACTCAAGACAGGAAAAAACTTAGATGTTTTATTCTCCACCATCACCTGTCCTGCATAATTTACAAATCAGGAAGCAGGTTCAGAAACTCTAGATCATTTTCAAGGTCACTCAGGGGGTTTGAAACACAGTTATGGGTCCTGACTTCCATGTCACTTTACCACACTTTCCCATTCACGGTCTGCCCTACAGCTATGGCAGTTACTGTGGATAGGTAACTCACTACTCCCCATTTTGGGAGTGGAACTTAGACATAGGTCATATTCATAGGAAGAATTCCAAATATTCATCAAATAGAAAGTTGAGACATGCTAGGAATCCAAATCCAAGAAAAATGTATTAAACCTTCAACAATGCATCTCAACTCATTCGTACAACAACCCATGGGAGTGACATAATTTTCCCATTTCACAGCTGAGAAAATGGGGCTTAGAGAGGGCATGACGTGCCCAAAGTTCCCACAATAGTAATGGAATGAGGATTTATTACTGGACTTTGTGATTCCAGTCCAGGTCTTTTCTACTTCCTCATGGCAACACTTTTTTGAAGTTTCCATTAGCACACCCCAGAGGAAGAACTAAGGATCTCTTTGGCTCTATAAACGACCAGACAGGGACGCCTGGGTGGCTCAGTCAGTTAAGCGGCTGCCTTCGGCTCAGGTCATGATCCCAGCGTCCTGGGATCGAGTCCCACATCGGGCTCCTTGCTTGGCAGGGAGCCTGCTTCTCCCTCTGCCTCTGCCTGCCTCTCTGTCTGCCTGTGCTCGCACTCTCACTCTCTCCCTCTCTCTGACAAATTAAAAAATAAATAAATAAATAAATAAAATAAAAAAAAAAAATAAACGACCAGACACTGCATCATGAGCTATTTCCAATACCCATTTGAGGTAAAGGCACAGCATTGGGCTCATGGCCCTTATCTTGAGGAATTATTCTTCCTTCTGGCTGATGAACTGAAATTATTCAGAAAGATCTTGTATAAAGCGTGGCTGTTGGCACAAAAGACAATAGTAAGTGGAATAATAATAAATTACAAACTGAAGCATCTTCCCTACTGTTCCAGCTTGGACAGCTTATTACCGCACAGATAAATCCTCCAACTAGCTCAGGAAAAACATAAACATCAGCTTTTGCATTTTTCCCATGTTGATAGCTGGTCACATGCCAAATGGGCTTGCAATTTAGTATGGAACATTAAAAACCTCTAAATCCACTGTCTTTAGCTTGTATTTGACACCCACCCCCACAAATGCTCTAAGGCTCCACCATTCATTTCTATGCCAGCTGCGTATATGTAACTCTTTACTAATATCCCCTGCCTCTTAGAGATCATCTTCTTCTCCTTCTTCTTTTTTTCCCCATTTATTGCATCAGCATGCTCTGTATGCTAGAGACCTTTAAATATTTAAAGTTGTAATTTAGCAAACTATGGAGAAGCCAGAAATAGAAGTTTGCATTTTTAAAAGTTTTCCTATACAATAGGGTTAGAAATGCACTAACCCAAAGAGGAAAAGACTGAATCTCCAGCATAGGTTCAAGAAGTTGCTCGACTTATTTCACTTAGCATAATCTCTTCTAGTCCCGTCCATGTTGATACAAAAGTTGGGTATTCATCCTTTTTGATGGAGGCATAATACTCTATAGTATATATGGACCACATCTTCCTTATCCATTCATCCATTGAAGGATATACTGTCTTTGTAAGGTGACACCCTATTAACTATTGCATGTACAGACAAAGGGCATAGAGGACATATTGCCCACTTACCCCTCCTTCAGAGATTCTCTTGCCAGAGTCAATGCACTTTCCTTTTGCTTTCTCTTCCTAACTTCCCATTCCCTGCACACCTGCACAGCAACACAGCTATAGCCTCACCTCTGTCCATTGGCACAGCTCTTAGGATGACCAGCAATAACCCTACAATTGCTAAATCTGATATGTCCTTACCATATTTGTCCTATGTGCCAAACTCTTTACTGTTCCCTCCTTCTCAAACCTCTCCTCTTTAGGTCAATAATAATAATTATTGTTGTCATTAATATTACAAGTTTGCATTGGTAGAGTGCTTAAATCTATAAGGTGGTATGTTAAACACTTTACGTGAGTTCTGTCCTTGAATAATCATAACCCCATGGGGTCAATATTATTATTATTCTTATGTTACAGATGAAGAAATTGAGGCAAAAAAAGGTTAATTAATCTGCCCAGAGTGACACAGCTAATAAACAGCAGAACCAGACTTTGAACCCAGGCTTCCTTTTCCCTAACCCTGAAGCCAATGTTTATAAACCTTATCCTGCATTGCCTCATAAAGTTTTCGAGACAGTGACTATATGGAGACAACAGAAGCGTTAAAACTACATCTAGATTGCAATTCGTTTTTCCAAGTTTGAGCTAAAACAATGTTAGAAAAGGAATTTTTTTTAAAGAGGTGAGAGTTTAAACATATCATAAAAGTAACAGCAGGACACCTGGGTGGCTCAGTGGGTTAAGCCTCTGCCTTCAGCTCAGGTCATGATCTCAGGGTCCTGGGATCGAGTCCCGCATCGGGCTCTCTGCTCGACAGGGAGCCTGCTTCCTCCTCTTTCTCTCTGTCTGCCTCTCTGCCTACCTGTGATCTCTCTCTGTCAAATAAATAAATAAAAACTTTTTTAAAAAGTACCAGCAAATAAATTTTAGTCTTTTAGAAACACATTGAAGTAAAATAGGAAATATTTGATTATCTCCAAGAGTTTTCTCCACATCTTGTTTGAAATGGTATTTGGTGTGCAGCCTGTGGCAGACAGACCCCATGATCCCCGCCTCCTGTAGTTCACACTGTTAAATAATCCTCTGCCATTAAGTGTGAGCAGGACCTGTGACTGGCTTCTAAGGAACAAAATATAACAAAGGTGATGGGACGTCACTTTGGTGACTAGGTTATATTTTCTAAGACCACCTTGCTAGCACACTCATCCGAAAGATCCGGCCTACCATGGTGAATTAAGAGGCTATGTTGGGAAGTCCACGTGAAAAGAGAGTGAAAGTAGTCACTAAGAACTATGGGCACCTTCCAGGCAAGAGCCCTTAGTCCTATAGCTGTAAGGAAAGGAATTCTGCCAAAAGTCCAAGTGAGCTTGGAAGCAGATTCTTTCCTAAATAAGCTTCTAGCTGAGAAGGCAGCCCAATGACAGCCTGGTTAGACCCTGAACAGATGACCCAGCTAGGACAAGCTCTGATTCACAGAAGCTGTGAGACAATAAGTGTATATACCATTAGGCCACTAAATTTGTGGTAATTTGATACCAATAATAGATACACAACCTCATTCATGACCTCTCCCAAATTTCAACAAAAATTCTTACAAAATCACATACAAAAAATCGTAAAGAAAAAAAATCATAACAACACGGAATACTTGGCTGAGAGTCAATCTATTCTCAGAATCTTGGAGGGATTGTGCCATGAAAAAAACCCATGCCATGTTAATTAGTCTATGCACTAAAAGAAGGGCAATTGTTATCCATTCCTGCATAATAAACTGCACCAAGTCTTTTTTTTATTGTGTTATGTTAGTCACCATAAAAATACATTATTAGCTTTTTTAAAAATTTAATTTCTTTTCAGTGTAACAGAATTCATTGTTTATGCACCACACCCAGTGCTCCATGCAATATGTGCCCTCCATAACACCCACCACCAGGCTCACCCAACCTCCCACCCCTGCCCCTTCAAAACCCTCAGATTGTTTTTCAGAGTCCATAGTCTCTCATGGTTCATCTCCCCCTCCAATTTCCCTCAACTCCACTCTCCTCTCCATCTCCTCATGTCTTCCGTGTTATTTCTTATGCATCATTAGTTTTTGATGCAGGGTTCCAAGATTCTTTGTTTATGTACAACACCCAGTGCTCTATGCAATATATGCCATCCTTAATACCCACCACCAGCTCACTGCTCCCTCCTCCTTCCTCCCCTCTAAAACCCTTGGTTTCTCAGAGTCCACAGTCTCTCATGGTTCGACTCCCCCTCCAATTTCCTTTTCTTCTCCTACTCTCCTCCATGTTATTCCACATCTATTAATATTTATTCTCAAAAAGTTAAAGGAATTAACATATGACCCAGTAATTCTACTCTTAGGTATATATATACCTGAGAGAACTGAAAATATGTGTTCACACAAAAGCTTGTACACAAATGTCCATAGCAGCATTATTTGTAGTAGCTAAAAGGTGGAAACAACTCAACTGATTGCATGGATCATCTGATGATGAATGAATGAACAAAGTAAGGTATGTCCATACAACAGAATATTACTCAGCCACAAAAAGGAAAGAAGTGCTGATACATGCCATAACATAACAAAGCTTAAAAATATTATTCTAAATAAAAGAAGGTAGACACAAAAGGTCACATAATGTGTGATTCCATTTTATATGAAATGTCCAGAAAAGACAAATCCAGAAAGACAGAAAATAAATTACTGGTTGCCAGGGGATAAAAGAGAAGAATTAGGAGGTACAGGATTTATTTTGCGGGTGATGGAAGTCTTCTGGAATTAAGTAGTGGTGATGGTTGGGTAACATCATGAATATACAAAGTACCACTGAGCTGTGCATTTGAAAATGGTAAATTATATGGAATATGAATTTTATCTCAATTTTAAAAATTTAAATAAAAATAAACAAAATAAACATTATTTCTCACAGTTTCTGTGTGAAGAATTTGGGAGTGAATTGTCTGGGAGATTCTGACCTGAGAGTTCTTATAAGTAGTTAAGATGTCAGATGAAGCTACAGTCATCTTATGAAGTCTAAACTGGACTAGAGATGGAGAAATTGCTTCAAAAGTAGTTCAATCACATGGCTACCCTATTGATGCTAGTTGTTGGTGGGATGCCTTGATTGCTCTCAGTGTGGGTTTCCTCACAGGACTACATCAGTGTATTTACAACGGGTAGCTGGCTTTCCCAAAAACAAGTGATCAAAAAGATAGCAAGGCAACATGCCATATACTTTACCTCCTAGCCTCAGAACCCATGAAGGTACTTTCTCAGAAAGTAAGAGATTTTGTTTCGCTCTTAACCACTTTTCTTTCCTTATTAAGAAAGTCAAGGTCTTTACCAACTAGAACACTGAGAATATAACCATCTATGACAGGGATGATAGAAAGATATCAGAATGTTGTTCTCTATTCCTGCTTATTCAACATTTTTTACATTATCAGCAACTATAACTTCCATTAATCATGTCAGCATGAAATGGGGAAGGGCAGGAGGGGTTTAGGGCAGCAAAATCAGGTAATGCCATCAGGTAAAGGACAGTGGGTGGAGGTGGAGAAAGATAAATCCTGGGGAAAAGGTATATAGGGAATTATAGATTTTCACAATATCATCTGTTAAGTTACTAGAGAGCCTGGCAGTAGGGGCAGAAAGCTATAGTATCTCAGTCCGGCCAAGCCACACTAAATGAAAGAGTATTAGTATCTGAAAATAAAATATAACCAGATTCAAGGGGGCAAAGAATGAGATCAAAGACCATCCACTTACCATACCTGTTGGTAGACAATATCTCTTATTCAAATATAAGTCAGTAGAGAAAAAAGCATAAAGCTAATTTTAAAAATGCTGTGGAACAAAGAAAAAGGAATTGTATACTCAGTGTAAGAAGAAACCTCTGAACATAATCTAGTTTAAGATCCAGAAAAAGAAAATTCTAATAATCTGCTCGCTGGTTTAGCAGGGTATAAAAAATAATAATCATTTAAAAATGATAAATATCATAATCAAAATATAATAAAATAATAATTTATATATTATAA
>PISX010036688.1:0-11721 GCA_004024625.1 Mellivora capensis | reverse complement strand
TCTCTGGAGGTCTCCAACTGCCCCTTCGTAACCCCAGATTCCAAACTCTTCCCGCACAGTAGCGACAGGGACCCCGATTCCCCCAGATGTCCCGACAGAAGACGGTCTGCCCCCGCTGTGGCCCCGGCACCCCCGAGTCCCCTTCCAGATCTCCTAGGCAACCCTGATGGCCCACGTAGCCCCAACTGCCGCTCCATTTATCCCCGGAGAACCCCGCCTAACTCCCCGCAATTCACTACGGACCCTGAGTGGCCGGGTGTCCCCAGTGACCCCGGGCAGACCCCTCTGGCACACCTCCCCGGAGACTCCCGAGAGCCCCCGGGCCTGGTGCGCAGCCCCGCGGTGCGGTGCGGTGCGGTGCGGTGCGGTGCGGTGCGGATGCGGGTCGGGGACCTGGAGCCCAACCCCGGCCACCCAGGCACCCGCCCGCCACTTGGGCGCCAGGGCTGCTTTGTTTACCACCTGTCGGAAGGAAAAGGTGAGGAGCCGACAGGCGGGGCATGGGGTGTCAGGGACGCGCCCAGTCCCTCCCCACCCAACCCCCGTACCTCCTCTGCTCCCCCTAGGGTCCGTGGCGCCCCTCGCGCGCGGCTCCATGACCCGAAGTCCGCCGGCTGGACGCAAGGCCGCCAGCGACGCGTTTGGAGTGCCTGGGCGCGCTCACCTGGCGGCCCGCCCGGGCCTGGATGCGGCTGGGGCCGGCCGGTCCCGTGCCTGGCGCCCCGACCCGCGCGCTGACCTACCTGGCCGCCGGCAAGGAGGCCTGGCTGCGGGAGCCAGCGCGAGCTCTGGGCCTCGCTCTGCCTCAGGCGCTGCCTCGGTGAGCCCCGGAGCCTGCGCTGGGCTCCTTCTTCCACCCAGGAGGGGTTGTTAGTCCACGAGCGAGAAGAGGAGGGGAAGTCGAGGCCCAGAGAAGTTAAGGCTAAGCTCTGACAACTAAAAACGGGGGTACAGAAGTGGAGCCCGCGTTAACCAGGGAATTCTGCAGCCTCCCACGGAGCTTTGCTCATAGTAGGACGGGACCTCAGCAAATTTGCAGCGACTCTTTTCTACTCGGGAAGTGGAAGAGTCTGTGGGGCTGGGCCCGGGGGAGGGGGTACGGGAGGGGGCGTCGGAGAGGCGTCCCCTGGAGCCTTGGGGGCCTTGGGAGGGTTGGGGGCCCTGACCATGATAGGGTTGGGGGACTCCAAAAGCCGGGAAGAGCGGGTGCCCTTGAGAGTGGAGAGGCGGTAGGGGCCTCAACTTGAGACTCTCAAGGCCCGTGGGTGGGAAGGGTCGCCAGCCAATGAGAAGGAAGAAATGAGGCCCCACTTAGTTATTAAAAGTGAAGGGTGGCTTGGAGACAGAGGTCCGGATGGGGGAGCATTTGGGCACAATGCTACTGGAGTGGAGGGAGGAATGGGGTGCGGTTAGAGATAGCCTGTGACCCCCACTCTGTGGAGGAAGAAACTGGAGCCATAGGGGCTCAGACACCTCTCAGTCCAGGGCCCCACAGCCAGCCAGCCAGCCAGCCAACCACAGTGCTCGCCTCAGGAGGCTTATCCCCAACATTCACTGAGGCTGTGACTGTTTCAACTCTGGGCCCTGGACGCACTGTGTCCTGATGTCCATTCTGGGTGGCCGGGCAGCCTCTCCTGTCCACATTTCAGGGGCCTGGTGTTGTCGTAGGTGAGAGGGGTTGAATGGTCCCTGCTTCCCTTCCTCCTGCAGTCTCCTGGCTCTCCCACCTCGGGCCTGACCTCGTCTTCGGAGGGGATACACTGGACCTCATTCATTGTCTTTCCCTGTTCTAGATGAGACTTTAAGCACTGAGGATGGATAGCATAGCTTCCAATCTGGGGCTCATGGCTCTGGGAACTGGTGATTGAGATAAAGGAGTACTTACATTCTGGAGAAAGGGATCTTGAGGCTGTGTAGATTGGTGGATGGTAGGTTTTGCAGGCTCTGTGCACTGTTGAAAGGTCAGGATGGGGGGATAGTAAGGGGAGGCTTCCAGACATTGGCAGCCTCAGTGCTTTGGAAATGGGTCAGGGAACTTGCCAAGTGGATGAGGGTTCCAGGGTCTAGAAATGGGGAAGAGCTTCCAGACTGGGAGATGCTCAGTCTTGGTGGACATGAATGGGGTGTCCAAGGAGGCCTCAGGGATGAATTGTAGTAGCAGGGACCCTGGATGGTGGGTGGGAGTTCACTGAGAGCTGAAGACAGTGGGGTCACATATCTGGGGACAAGGGCAAGGATTGGGATGAAGCAATGGATCGTAGGTCACTGAGGCTGTTGTCAGGGTGGAGGGGTAGGAGCGTCCAGACAGAAGGCCAACCCTGCTTCCCTGAGGTGGAACCATAGCCACCACTCCATCCAGAGCCTCAGTGTACTCCTCTGGGAAGTGCCGGTAATGAGGTGCGCATCATAAAATCGTCAAGAATTTAGGAATAAAGCTTCCAAATCACCTGCACTGGGGTCAGTCAAGCTGTGTGGTAGCAGCCCAGCAGTGTTTATCTTTAGTCTATATTGATTACTATCAGAAGGGACAGAGCCAAACCCGCTCTCAATCCCGCTCAAGCGTGGGTCTAAACCAATGCCTTAGCTTTGTCCATTCATGAATATAAACCTATTGCCCCTTTTTACCTACCCTCATTCATGGATTTAAGTCAGGTCTTCCCATAGCCCTACCCAATTCTGAAAAATTCAATCAATCCTTTTATTTTTTTTAAAGATTTTATTTATTTATTTGACAGAGAGAGAGACAGAGAGCACAAGCAGGCAGAGAGGCAGGCAGAGGCAGAGAGAGAAGCAGGCTCCCCACTGAGCAAGGATCCCGATGCAGGGCTCTATCCCAGGACCCTGAGATCATGACCTGTGCTGAAGGCAGCGGCTTTAACCCACTGAGGGTTTTTTTAATTTTTTTTTAAATTTTTTTATTTTTTTATTTCCTTTTATTTTTTTAATTCATTGAGGCTTGACAAAGTCTGATAGGTTTTTAACTGTGTTTATATCTGTGAGACAGACTATCATTATAATCAAGGTAGGAAACATAATTCTCACTTTCAAAAGTCACCCTCCTACTGCGTAATTCCTCTTTCCTGTGTCATGCTCTCGCCAGCCACTGACTTATTCTATCGCTGCACATTAGTTTGCACTTTTCTAGATGTTTAAAATTGAAGTTGGTGGGGTGCCTGGGTGGCTCAGTGGGTTAAAGCCTCTGCCTTCGGCTCAGGTCATGGTCTCAGGGTCCTGGGATCGAGCCCCGCATCGGGTTCTCTGCTCGGCGGGGAGCCTGCTTCCTCCTTTCTCTCTGCCTGCCTCTCTGCTTACTTGTGACTTCTGTCAAATAAATAAATAATATCTTTAAAAAAATAAAATTTTATCTTAAAAAAAATAAAATTTGAGCCTGAGTGGCTCAATGGATTAAGCATCTGCCTTCAGCTCGGGTCATGATCCCAGGGTCCTGGGATTGAGTGCCGCATCAGGCTCCCTGCTCCGCGGAGAGCCTACTTCTCCCTTTCCCTCTGCTGCTTCCTCTACTTGTGCTCTCCCCTCCCCCCCCCATCAAATAAATAAATAAATAAATAAAATTGAATTTGACCCACAATGTTACATCAGTTTCAGGCACACAACGTAGTGATTCCTCACCACCGGTGTAGCTATCATCTGCCCCCATACAACACTACTACAAGACCACTGAGTGTGTTCCCTATGCTCTACCTTCCACCCCGTGACTTCGTTCCTTTACTGGGAGCCTGTACCTCCTACTCCCCTTCACCCATTTTACCCATTCACCCAGCCCTTCCCTTCAGGCAACCACCAGTTTATTCTTTATATTTATGGGTCTGTTTCTGCTTTTATGCTTGTTCATTTGTTTTGTATTTTTAGATCCCACATATAAGTGATATCTAGACTTCTATATAAATGGAATCGTATAGTACATACTCTTTTGGGGAGCAGATCTGGCTTCTTTCACTAAGCACGGGTTTTTTGAGATCTGCTGAAAGTTCAGAAATAACAGAAGTAAAACCAATCAATCACCAAAGTAACAATTAGTAAAAGTTTATTGTGCACACACCAAGAAAATAGTTTGGAAACCAGGAGCACTCAAACCAAAACATGGGATGAAGCTCAGGGGTATATTGCTATAAAGCAGTTTATACAGTGAGAAAGGAGTGACTGTTTATTCTTCACAGTGACTGACTATAATATTAGAATTTTCTTCAACGACAGGAAATTGGTCAGTGGTTACTTCATTTCTACCTTGGGAGACAGTTTAAGTTTTGTTTATGATTTCCAGAGGCCTAAACAAGAAATGACCCAGGTCAAGTTAGCCTTGCAAAATAAGCTAAATTAAACTTTGTTTATATATCCAAACTGGTTTTGTCTCCTTGGGAAATCTTTCAGGTTGATCTTTGTTTGTTTTTGATTTTAACAGATCCATCCAAATTTTTTCATTCTATTTTTTTATATTTTATTTATTTATTTGACAGAGAGAGAGATCACAAGTAGGCAGAGAGGCAGGCAGAGAGAGGAGGAAGCAGGCTCCATGCTGAGCAGAGAGCCCAATGCGGGGCTCGATCCCAGGACCTTGAGATCATGACCTGAGCTGAAGGCAGAGGCTTAACCCACTGAGCCACCCAGGCGTCCCTTTTCATTCTATTTTATTGCAGAGTAACATTCCACTGCATGAATATTACATAGTTTGTTGATCCGTTCACCTGTTGATGGATATTTGAGTTGTTCTCAGTTTTTGGCTATTAATGAATACTATGAGCTGAATTGTATTGCCCCAAAATTCATATGTTGAAGCCTTAAGCCCCAGTGTAACTATCTAGAGATAGTCTTTAGGAGGTAATTAAGGTTAAATGATGTCATAACAGTGAGATTCTAAACACATAGGATTGAGGCCTTATAAAAAGACAGAGAGGGACACCTGGGTGGCTCAGTTGGTTAAGCAGCTGCCTTCGGCTCAGGTCACGATCCCAGCGTCCTGGGATGGAGTCCCACATCGGGCTCCTTGCTCGGCAAGAGCCTGCTTCTCCCTCTGCCTCTGCCTGCCACTCTGTCTGCCTGTGCTCACTCTCTCTCTCTCCCTCTCTCTCTGACAAATAAATAAATTAAAAAAAAAAGACAGAGAGGGCCTCTCTCTCTCTCTCCCTCCCTCCATGTGAAGATACACATAGAAGGTGGACATTTGCAAGCCAGGAAGAGAGCTTTTACCAGGAACCAAATTGGCTAGCACCTTGATCTTGGACTTGACAGCCTTCAGAACTTCGAGAAATAAATGTCTGTTGTTTAAGCCACCTAGTCTATAGATGGCTTAAACGACAGTTTAACAGTTTATAGGTGGCTTATGGCAGCCTGAGATGACTAAGACAACAAATAAAGCTTCCATGAATATTCATATGCAGGGCACCTGGGTGACTCAGTGGGTTAAAGCCTCTGCCTTCGGCTCAGGTCATGGTCTCAGGGTCCTGGGATCGAGCCCCGCATCGGGCTCTCTGCTCAGCGGGGAGCCTGCTTCCTCCTCTCTCTCTGCCTGCCTCTCTGATTACTTGTGATCTCTGTCTATCAAATAAATAAATAAAATATTAAAAAAATATTCATATGCAAGTCTTTGTGTAGATACCTTCTTTCATTTCTTTTAGGTAAATACCCAGGAGTGGAATGGCTGGATCATATATCTGTTTAGCTTAAGATACTGCCAAAGTGGGGACGCCTGGGTGGCTCAGTTGGTTAAGAAGCTGCCTTCGGCTCAGGTCATGATCCCGGCATCCTGTGGATCCTGGAATGGAGTCCCACAGCGGGCTCCTTGCTCAGCAGGGAGTCTGCTTCTCCCTCTGTCTCTGCCTGCTACTCTGTCTGCCTGTGCTCTCTCTGACAAATAAATAAATAAAATCTTAAAAAAAAAAAGATACTGCCAAAGCGTTTTCTTTTTCTTTAAAAAATTTTATTTATTTATTTGACAGAGAGAGACAGATCACAAGTAGACAGAGAGAGAGGGGGAAGCAGGCTCCCCGCTGAGCAGAGAGCCTGATCCCAGGACCCTGAGGTAATGACCTGAGCAGAAGGCAGAGGCTTAACCCACTGAGCCACCCAGGCGCCCCTGCCAAACTGTTTTCTAAAGATGCTATATCATTTTACATTTCTGTCAGCAGTCTCTGAGAATTCCATTTCCTCCATATCTTCTCCAACAGCTGGTATTGTCAGACTTTTTTAACTTTTAGTCATTCTGATACATGTACAGTGGTGCTTCATCATGATCTCCACTTGCTTACCCTAAAGACTAATAATAATTGAACATTGTCAACACAATTATTTGCTATCTATATATGTTTTCTGATAAAGCATGTGTTCAAATATTTTGCCCATTTTATGGGGTTGTATTATTAAATTTGGGCCATTATGTGTATATTAGGGATACAATTCTTAAGAAGAGTGATTTGCATTGTCTTTTGAAAAGCAGAAGTTTGGTATGCCTGAGTGGCTCAGGTGGTTAAGTGGCTGTCTTCCCGTCAGGTCATGATCCCAGGATCCTGGGATCCAGTCCGAGTCCAGCATCAGGCTCCTTGCTCCAGGTGAGCCTACTTCTCCCTCTGTCTGCCTCTCCACCTCCTTGTTCGTGCTCTCTCTCCCTTTCTAACTCTCTCTCTGATAAATAAAAATCTTAAAAAATAATTTTAGGGGTGCCTGGGTGGCTCAGCGGGTTAAAGCCTCTGCTTTCGGCTCAAGTCATGATCTCGGGGTCCTGGGATTGAGCCCCACATCAGGCTCTCTGCTCAGCAGGGAGCCTGCTTCCTCCTCTCTCTGCCTGCTTCTCTGCCTACTTGTGATCTCTGTCTGTCAAATAAATAAAATCTTTAAAAATAATAATAATAACTTTAAAAAAGGCAGAAGTTTGAGGCGCCTGGGTGGCACAGTCAGTTACGCATCTGCCTTGGGCTCAGGTCATAATAACCAGGGTCCTGGGATCCAGCCCATTTTAGGCTCCTGCTCAGCGGAGAGCCTGCTTCTCCCTTTCCCTCTGCCTGCCATTCCTCCTGCTTGTGCTCTCTCTCTCGAAATCTCTCTGCCAAATACATAAATAAAATCTTTAAAAAAGAAAAGCAGATGTTTTGAATTTTGGTGAAGTCCAATTAATCCATTGGTTCCTTTATGGATTTTGCTTTTGATATCCTGTCTACACAACCTTTGCCTAACCCAAGGTCACAAAGTTTTTCTCCTATTCTTACTTTTAGAAATTGTATAGTTTGAGGTTTTACATTTAGGTCTATAGATCTATTTTGAATGAAACCATTTTTGTTTTTTTTTTAAAGATTTTATTTATTTGAGCGAGAGAGAGAGAGCACATGCGTGAGCACAGTTGAGAGGGAGGAGCAGAGGGAGAGGGGGAAGCAGGCTCCCCACTGAGCAGGGAGCCCAGACACAGGGCTCAACCCCAGGACCCTGGGACCATGACCTGAGCCCAAGACAGACACTTAACCCATTGAGCCACCCAGGTGCCCCCGAATGAAACCATTTTTTAAAAACCATTCTATAGAGGGGCGCCTGGGTGGCTCAGTGGGTTAAAGCCTCTGCTTTCGGCTCAGGTCATGATCCCAGGGTCCTGGGATCAAGCCCTACATCGGGCTCTCTGCTCCGCGGAGAGCCTGCTTCCTCCTCTCTCTCCATGCCTGCCTCTCTTGCCTACTTGTAATCTCTGTCTGTCAAATAAATAAATAAAATCTTAAAAAAAAAACCATTCTATAGGGATGCCTGGGTGGCTCGGGTGGTTAGGTGTCCAACTCTTTTTTTTAAAGATTTTATTTATTTATTTGACAGAGATCACAAGTAGGCAGAGATGCAGGCAGAGACAGAGAGAGTGAAGGAAGCAGGCTCCCCGCTGAGCAGAGATTCCCAATGTGGGGCTCGATCCCAGGACCCTGAGATCATGACCTGAGATCATGACCTGAGCCGAAGGCAGAGGCTTTAACCCGCTGAGCCACCCAGGCGCCCCTCCAACTCTTGATTTTGGCTCCGGTCATGGTATCAGGGTCATGGGATTGAGCCCTGAGTTGGGCTCCATGCTCTGAGCAGAGTCAGCTTGAGATTTTCTCTCCTTCTCACTCTACGTCTCCCCCGCTCACAAGCGCTCTCTCAGATAAATAAATAAATCTTAAAAAAAAAATAGTTCAGTCCTGCTTCATCCATGGATACAAAAACTCTCTACCCATTAACCAATAACACCCCATTCCCCCTCCCCAGCTACTGGTAATCTCTATTCTACTTTCGGTCTCTATCGAGTGGCCTACTCTAAGTACATTGTGCAAGTAGAATCGAACACTATTTGCCTTTTTGTAATTGACTTATTTCACTCAACATAATGTTTGCAAGGTTCATTCATGTTGCAGCATGTGCCAGAATTTCATTCCTTTTTAAGGCTGAATAATATTCTACTGTATGTTTATACTACATTTTGCTTATCCATTCATCCCTTGACGTACATTTGGACTGTTTCTATCTTTTGGCTATTGGGAATGGTACTACTGTGAACATTTGCATACAAGTATCTGTTTGATTCTCTGCTTTCAGTTCTCCTGGGTATACATCTAGACACGGAACTGCTGGACGATATGGTAAGACTACATTTAACTTTCTGAGTTAACCCCAAACTGTTTTTGACAGTGGCTGCACCATTTTACATTGCCACTGAGAGGCAGAAGGGTTCTAACTAGTCCCTATCCAGAAGGTTCTTTACCAATTTCCTGATAGTAGCCACTCTACTGGATGTGAGGCGGTATCCTACTGAGGTGAGAGTGAGTTGATTTTCCCACCATATACCACAGATTCCATCCTTTCCATCTGATTTGCAGTGCTATCTATACATTACGTTTCAAGTTCCTATATATACCTGTATCTAAAACCCTAATGTCTCATTGATTAGTTTGTCTATACTCTATGTCCAGCCTGACACTCTTTTTATTACTGTGTCTTTGTAGCATGTCAAATTTTGAAATCCATGTGCTCCCTCTTTGTTTCTGAGGTTGACCGGGCCCATCCCACAACACCTGTGAGTCCCAGTGTGAGAATACAAGTGGAGGCCCACATATTATAAAGCTAAAAGTCTAAAAGTAATAAATCAGGGTAACTATTAAATAAAATCCAATGTACCCTCCAACTCTGAAAAATACAATTCCAATACAAACTCATAAGAAAGGCGGTTCCCAACCTGGATGTCTCTGTGTTGTCAATGTCTGTGTAGGTGTCCCTTCTTCCAGAAAGGGGGCCTACTAATACCAGAGCCCAGGGCTATTTCAGCCTCATGGACCCAGCTGCCTCCGCATGGGGCTGACCTCTGACCAGGTGTTAGAGAATGTCCATGGAATACATAAAGGAATGAGAATTCTATGGAGAACTCTGCAATAGAGGGTCTCAATCTTCCCCTACCCAACACCAGACTCCAGTTGGGACAGGTGTGGGCAGCCAGCCAAAGACCCCAGTACAGACAGATAGAGGCCCAGAAAGGCCAGTGACCAAGGTGACCAGCACTGCTCTACAGGACTGGGGAAGTCCCCAAGGGAAGTTCAAGGGGACTGGATCTTGGAGGAGACAGTGGGAAGGCTTCCCAGTGAAGCGGAGGACAGGGGAGCCTTGGGATCAGCCTTGGTTTTTCTCCTCAATCCAGTTCTCCTGAGAAGACTCAGGAAAATAAAGCAGCCTAGACTCTTCCAGACAGAAACATGTAGGTTTACAATTCTACATAGCCAATCACCCATCTTCTGCATTCCTTTTCAGAACTGGATGGATGGAAGATTGAAGCCTTAAAACTGGGCCTTGATAACATGCAGTCCCGTTTCAATGGACAAAAGACTGGGAAGGGTTCGTATACAGAAGACACAGTGCAGGCAAAGGAGGGATGGTGGGAAAAACAGTTCACAAAATTTGGGGAATTATGACAGCCCCAGGTGGTTGGCATAAGAACAGGGCAGAGCAATGAATGAGGTCCAGTGTATCCCCTCCGAAGACGAGGTCAGGCCAGAGGTGGGAGAGCCAGGAGACTGCAGGAGGAAGGGAAGCAGGGACCATTCAACCCCTCTCACCTACGACAACACCAGGCCCCTGAAATGTGGACAAGAGAGGCTGCCCGGCCACCCAGAATGGACATCAGGACACAGTGCGTCCAGGGCCCAGAGTTGAAACAGTCACAGCCTCAGTGAATGTTGGGGATAAGCCTCCTGAGGCGAGCACTGTGGTTGGCTGGCTGGCTGGCTGGCTGTGGGGCCCTGGACTGAGAGGTGTCTGAGCCCCTATGGCTCCAGTTTCTTCCTCCACAGAGTGGGGGTCACAGGCTATCTCTAACCGCACCCCATTCCTCCCTCCACTCCAGTAGCATTGTGCCCAAATGCTCCCCCATCCGGACCTCTGTCTCCAAGCCACCCTTCACTTTTAATAACTAAGTGGGGCCTCATTTCTTCCTTCTCATTGGCTGGCGACCCTTCCCACCCACGGGCCTTGAGAGTCTCAAGTTGAGGCCCCTACCGCCTCTCCACTCTCAAGGGCACCCGCTCTTCCCGGCTTTTGGAGTCCCCCAACCCTATCATGGTCAGGGCCCCCAACCCTCCCAAGGCCCCCAAGGCTCCAGGGGACGCCTCTCCGACGCCCCCTCCCGTACCCCCTCCCCCGGGCCCAGCCCCACAGACTCTTCCACTTCCCGAGTAGAAAAGAGTCGCTGCAAATTTGCTGAGGTCCCGTCCTACTATGAGCAAAGCTCCGTGGGAGGCTGCAGAATTCCCTGGTTAACGCGGGCTCCACTTCTGTACCCCCGTTTTTAGTTGTCAGAGCTTAGCCTTAACTTCTCTGGGCCTCGACTTCCCCTCCTCTTCTCGCTCGTGGACTAACAACCCCTCCTGGGTGGAAGAAGGAGCCCAGCGCAGGCTCCGGGGCTCACCGAGGCAGCGCCTGAGGCAGAGCGAGGCCCAGAGCTCGCGCTGGCTCCCGCAGCCAGGCCTCCTTGCCGGCGGCCAGGTAGGTCAGCGCGCGGGTCGGGGCGCCAGGCACGGGACCGGCCGGCCCCAGCCGCATCCAGGCCCGGGCGGGCCGCCAGGTGAGCGCGCCCAGGCACTCCAAACGCGTCGCTGGCGGCCTTGCGTCCAGCCGGCGGACTTCGGGTCATGGAGCCGCGCGCGAGGGGCGCCACGGACCCTAGGGGGAGCAGAGGAGGTACGGGGGTTGGGTGGGGAGGGACTGGGCGCGTCCCTGACACCCCATGCCCCGCCTGTCGGCTCCTCACCTTTTCCTTCCGACAGGTGGTAAACAAAGCAGCCCTGGCGCCCAAGTGGCGGGCGGGTGCCGGGTGGCCGGGGTTGGGCTCCAGGTCCCCGACCCGCACCCGCACCGCACCGCACCGCACCGCACCGCGGGGCTGCGCACCAGGCCCGGGGGCTCTCAGGAGTCTCCGGGGAGGTGTGCCAGAGGGGTCTGCCCGGGGTCACTGGGGACACCCGGCCACTCAGGGTCCGTAGTGAATTGCGGGGGGTTAGGCGGGGTTCTCCGGGGATAAATGGAGCGGCAGTTGGGGCTACGTGGGCCATCAGGGTTGCCTAGGAGATCTGGAAGGGGACTCGGGGGTGCCGGGGCCACAGCGGGGGCAGACCGTCTTCTGTCGGGACATCTGGGGGAATCGGGGTCCCTGTCGCTACTGTGCGGGAAGAGTTTGGAATCTGGGGTTACGAAGGGGCAGTTGGAGACCTCCAGAGA
>PISX010036687.1:0-11681 GCA_004024625.1 Mellivora capensis | reverse complement strand
GTGAGCCTGTGAAAGGCGGGATGGAGGCCAGGGGGGTAAGTTGAGGAGAGAGAGGCAGATGCCGTGGGAGGCATGAGACGTGGGAGTCATGGGGGACTGGGTAGCACTTGTGAGCCGCCACTAAGTGTGGGGTGTCCTCAACCCCGGGGTCTCCCTGATGGCCATAACAAGGGGGGGTGGGTCCTTCCTTAGAGGGGAAGACACAAGGCCACTGTGCGGGGGAGGAGTCCTGCATAGAGCCAGCAGCAGACTAAGGGCTTCATAACCAGTAAGGGACTCGGGGGCCACCAAGGAAACCAAGAAATGCCATAGCATGGGGAGGTGGAAACCCAGGGACCAGAAGTGCACGAGCTAGAGACGTGCTTATTACCCAGACAGCCAAGCAGAGGCCATCTGTATCCCTGAACAGAGGTGGGTGTGGGAAGAAAGGGAGGCCCCACAGCTGGCCCGGCGCGCACACAGTCGCTGCGGGAAGACCCCCAGTTTCCCACCCTGAGTGTGAAGCGGAAAGAGTGTGTGCGGAAAGAGAAGCCCAGGGCCAGCCACACCTGGTCCTCCAAGGGGGTCTCTCACATCCCCGATCCCTGGAGGAGCTGAGAGCCAGAGTGCCCCGGGGCTCTCTGTCGCCCAGGCAGAAGTGACAGGGGCATGGGAGGCTTGTAAGGTCAGGAAGGTGACCTACTCTATCGCTAGCACCCAGGCGATCTTTAAGATAAAACAGGAAATTAGATCTTCAAAAGCAAGATCCTCGTTCCTCACCAGGTTCCAGAAAACTCAAGGGAGTTAGAAAAGTGTTCAGTTATGTAGATGCGTGTATGTACGTCATGTGTGCCCTAAGAACACGCCCTGACCCCATGCGATTCTAGCAATGCAATTCTCGCTCGTGCTGTATAACAGCAGGCGGTCCGAGGCCCGTGGCTTGAAATGGACCCTTCAGAGACAATACCGAGAAACCTGTTCACTACCAAGGAGAGCCTACACCTGAGGCATGTAACGGGGCCAAGTGTCTGCCAAGGGCAGGACCCGCTGAAGAAGAAGGCCCAATACTACAACAGAACCGACCCGTCGGGAATCTGTTCGGCTTATCTCAAAAATGAAGAGAGTCTACTTTTCCCCACTTCTGAAGTGTTTCCAGACCTTCTGCAAACATTTCAATGGTGCAAAACTTCAAAACAACCGTGAAAACAGTTCCTTCCATGAAAGTACCTCCACAATGCTTTTGTTTGTTTTAAATCTGAAACCCAGAAGGCTGACCTCCTTCCTGGATATGCTCCCCCACCGAGTCGTTGCCCTCATCTGAACAGACATCGGGGGACGCCTAGGGTTGGGGTTGGGGGTGTACCAGTGGGTTAAGTTTCTGCCTTCGGCTCAGGTCATGATCTTGGGGTCCTAGGATCGAGTCCTGCATCAGGCTCCCTGCTCAGCGGGGAGCTTGCTTCTCCCTCTCCCTCTGCTGCTCCCCCTGCTTGTGCTCTTGCTCTCATCCTCTCTCTCTCTCTGACAAATAAATGGGTAAAATCTTAAAAAAAAAAAAAAATACAGACATCGGGTTGGGGCAAATGATTCAGGACGGTCCCCACTACACCAGCCTGGAGTCATCTCCCAGCTACTGACTAGGAAGCCACTGTCTAGCCATCGTCCTTTGAATTCTCCTCTCGCTGTCTCATTACACGTCCTTAACATTCAGGCTCACGAGCCTAACCAGTAATCAAACAGGAAAGCACGCCTTACGTCTTGGGAGATGGGTGGCTGCCGGTGGGGCCATCTGCCGCCAAGCTGTCACTCAGGAGGGGAAGCAGAGCCTGCAGAACCTTCACCACCTGCTGTGGCTCCTGCCCCTCCACAATCGGACCTCGGAGAGCCTCCAGGCTGCGGGCGGCCCCCGCGAGCACCTGCTGGAGAACGCCAGGGAACACCTGCACACGTAGAAACGGAAACAGTGTTATTAACTGTAACCAGTAGACAGAAGAGCGTTTGCATGAGATACAGTAACGGACTCTTCTAGAGAACGGATGGCCCATGTTTATGATGTTGCCAGACTGAAAGGTCTGTCACGTGCCATAGGATTTAATTTCCACTCAGAAACTAAAGATTAGAAATGGCATCGATAGCCATCGATGCATCGATAGCCACTCAGCATTTCCATTGGGATCCCATTTCTCTTCCCTTTGCCCCAGCGCCACTTTCAAAAGAGAAAGCGGGGGCACCTGGGGGGCTCGATCAGAAGAGCATCTGACTCTCGGTTTTGGCTCAGGTCGTGATCTTGGGGTTGTGAGATCGAGCCCTGAGTCAAGCTCCACGCTCACGTCCGTGAAAGCAGGCCACAGCACCTTCCTCAGTTTCCCTTAAATTGGTTACAGTTCGAGTACAATGCTTCCCGTCAAAGCCAGAGTGAAGGGACAGGCTGAGTGGCGCCCCCCACCTCAAGAGGTCCAGGGGGCTGGAACCCTGCTTCCGAATGCCCGAGGTGGTCCTCTAGGGAGCCCCCTGGAAACCCCACATGCCAAAAACACACTACAGTTCTTGTCACGGCCACGTGTGCATCTCAGTGTAAGACAGGCTTTCTGGGGACATTTGCGGTGAGGCCCCAGCAAGTGGAGGCCGGCGGACACACACAGGAGAAGGGCATTTAGTGGGCAGAACGTGGGGCTCCCAGGGTTCGTCCCTGGAAAGGGCAGCAAGGAAACAGGGAACAGAGTGTGGGGAAAGGGAACGGGTTCTCAGCTTTGTAGCTGCTCAGAACCCTCGTCCAATACCACAGAGCACATTTATGCCTCGTGTTACCTGCATTCCCAAAAAGAAATCAAATGCTAAAAAATCAATAAAATCAGAGTCTGAGAGATGGGGTGGAAAGAGATGGGTGTAGACACACTGAGAGGGTCTCTGCGGGACGGCACCTTCTTGGACGCTTGCAGCCAGCTGACCGTGTGTACCAGGTAGTCTGTGGCCTCAGACCAGCGCGGGGGACAGTCTGCGGGATGACCCTCTGGGACAGCTTCATCCTCAGAAGTCTGGGACAAGACGGAACATACCATCCGCTCCAAAGCTGCCTCTGTGGGAATCTGCCAACAAAAGGGAAGATCGTTCAAGTCTGCTTTTTTCCAGAATGCTCCCTTCTGAGATTAATACCACAACCTTGACAAAGGAAGAGCTCGGAGCTTTGCTTGCCAGGAGAAGGAACAGGCTGGCCAAAAGCAGACAGCGGGCCAGCGCCATTCACCTGGCACCGGACACCCCCAAAGCGGCTCTGCCAGAAACATTTTCTCTTCCAGTTACCAAAGGCGGACGAAGCCGGGACAAGTCAAACTGGACTTGTGGGTCAGAAACGGCTTGACGTTTTGGATCCAAATCTCCCTTATTTCTGTACATGAACTTCTACACACAGTTCTCCTGCAGCTCCGTAAAAACTTTCATGTGCGTGGGAACGAGCCACGTTCCCATTACGTGGATTTACAGTAACTGCGCACCACATTCCAGAACCTCTATGGATGGCGACAGCCAAAAGGCATTAACGCCCCACAGCCTCCTTGGAAGCTTCCTTTGGGATGCAGAGGACTGACGCTCACTGGTGACTCTCCCCGTGAGGAAAACATGGCCCTGTCCCTTCCCACAGGACTCACACGGTCTCTGAGACATGGACACAGCTCGGTCAGGTTCCCTGCAATGGTCACGGGGGAGGGAGGACATGGAGGTCCCACAGGGACATGAGCCATGATGTATCTGTCTTCTCGGTGGGCAGTGGAGAAAGGAAGCAGGAGAGATTCCCCTCTTCCGGAGACAGCACGTGCAAAGACCCAGAGTGGCAGCGCCCACAGTCAGATGGGACCAGGGGAGGCCCTGGGAGGCTCTGCGAATGCTGGATGTTGAGGGGCCTCACACGGGTGGGGGGCAGGGTGATGGTGCCCCAAGGTGCTCACCTCCAAATCCCCAGAGCCTATGAGTAGATTTTACCTTGGCAGGTGGAATTATGGTTGCTAACCAGCAGATTCTGAGAGGTGGAGACCACCCTGGATTATGAACTGAGCCCACTGAAATCACAGGGCTCCTTACACGTGGGAAGGGAAGGCAAACGCCTTATGAGAAAACACCCCATGACCACTGCCCTGAAGGAAGAGGGTCCCAGAGCCACGGTGTACAGCGGCTTCTAGAAGCTAAGAAGGGAAGGAGAGCGCACTCCCTAGAGCCTACAGAAGGAACACAGACACCCTGATTTGAGCCCCGGACACCCATTTGGGACGTCCAACTTCCAGAGCTGTGCCATCATAACTGTGTGTTGTATGGGACCACCAGGCTGGCGGAAATGTGTCCCAGCAGCCAGAGGAGCCTCAGACCTGTGACATATGCTCTGTGCCCTTCCCGACCATCGCTCTTGTAATTCTAATCTTTTTTTTAAGATTTTATTTATGTATTTGACAGAGGGAGCTAGAGACAGAGCACGTGCAGAAGCAGGGGGAGCAACAGAGGGAGAGGGAGTATCAAGCTCCCCGCTGAGCAGGGAGCCCGATTCGGGGCTCGATCCCAGGACCCTGGGATCATGACCTAAGCCGAAGGCAGACACTTAACCCACTGAGCCACCCAGGCATCCCTGGAATTCTAATCTTGAAATACTTACCATTCTAAAGTAAAGGTTCTGTGTAATATGATGCAAACTATATTCTAAAATAATGAGAAAGCAGGGTCCTGACTCTAGAGAAAGCAGAGTAGCATCAGCCCCCTGGCTTTCCCCCGTGCCCACAACAGATGCTATGGGGCCCAATTCCAAGTCCCACGGGAGGTCAGCGGTTAATGAAATGGTGCCAGGTGCAGGAGAAGCCCAGGAACCCACCCATCCTGGCCAAGCCGGAGAACCACCAGCAGAAGGAATTTTCCAGACACAAAGCCATTAGCAGCAGCATCTGGCAGAGGCCAGTGGCTGACCCCCAGACTCACAGCACTGATCAGTAACCCAGAAGTGAAGAGCAACTGTCCACACGCACATAGTGGCTGTGAAAATGTGAAAAGTGCCAGCCGGGAAGTGCCGGGTGGTGGGCCTCAGAGAAGTGAGCAAAACTCATGCCCTGAGCACAGAACAAGACCCAAGCCAAAGAGTATGGGTCTTGTCCAAATGTCCAGTCCTTTGACCCCGACCAGCAAGGCCCTCACCCTGGAGGGATCTGTGCAGCCAATGGAGACAGGTGCACAGTTTTCGGACCCTGCCCCGTGCAAAGCAGGAGTGCTGGCAAACACATGGGGCTGACAAAGGGAAGGCACAGATAAAGATCCTTCTAGAACCTCAGGAGTAGCAGCGGCGAGCTGGGTCTCCAGGGGTCAGCTCTTCCAACCCCTTTAGTTTATACAGTTTGAAAAGGGAGGCTCCTATCTGGTGAGCCCCCCAGCTCCTGCCCTTCACTCCCGTCCCGACCCCTTGTAGAGGCCGAGAGAGAGAATGACTATGACTAATTATTATTCTGTTTCTTCGTAACCACCTCTGGGGCTGGGATACAACGACCAGGTCAGAGGAAGGGAGACTTCTAGAAGGGCCAGACCGATCCAAGCGGCTCCTATGCTCACAGAGGACTCCCTGTCCTACTGCATCTCCCATCCCACCACCCACCCGCCCCAGGAGCACCCTTAGAGGAACACTCTCGAGGGGAAACCCCACAGTGTGAGAAGCCTCAAGCGAGCATACCTCCTGAAATTCCACGGAGTAATTCAGGATTTGTCTTGCGTGAAGGTCATCAAAGCCAAATCGGGATTGGAGGTCAGCCTGGACCTTCTGTGGGTCCCACACCAGCTCCCGCAGGGATAGGTTGTATCTGGACCCTGCAAGACAACCAATGAGTGACCCCCGTCAGTTAAGGCAACAACAGTGCGACGCACGATTCAGAGAGCGGCGCCTCGTTCACCCCACCAGGAAAAGCAAGTGGAGACCGAATGCTCTCCAAGCAACCAGGTCGGAGAAGCAAACAGAAGCAACCACGGGATGCCTCACAGCTTGGTAGGATGGCCCACGGCCCTCGTATTCATGACTGCAGAGTTTCCAGAAGGAATATGACAACATATTTCAAGAGCTTTATGAAATTCCAATCACCGAGCCCAATAATTACACTTCTAAAAAATCCTTCTCGGGACGCCTGGGTGGCTCAGTTGGTTAAGCGGCTGCCTTCGGCTCAGGTCATGATCCCAGCGTCCTGGGATCGAGTCCCACATCGGGCTCCTTGCTCAGCAGGGAGCCTGCTTCTCCCTCTGCCTCTGCCTGCCACTCTGTCTGCCTGTGCTGGCTCGCTCTCCCTCTCTCTCTGACAAATAAATAAATTAAAAAAAAAATTTTTTTTAATCCTTCTCGAGAAGCCTAACCGGATGCATGAAGAAGAAGTAACGTACAACACGACGCTATGGCACTGGTCTTACGCTGAGTCAATACTAAAACCCACGAAGCGTCTAGCATGGGGGGAAAGGATAAATGGCAGTAAATTCACAGCAGAAAATACTGCCCTCTTTAAAACCACATTTCTGGGGCGCTTGGGTCGCTCCGTCAGTTAAGCGTCTGGCTCTTGATTTCAGCTCAGGTCACGATCTCAGAGCCATGGGGTCGACCTGTGTCACCTCCATGCTCTGCGAAGAGTTCTCTGGTCCCACTTCCTCTGCTCCTCCCCCTGCTCTACCGCTCTCTCAAATAAATAAATAAAATAGAATACTTTAAAAAAATAAAAATAAAACCACATTTCTAAAAACTATTTAAGGTCACAGATAAAAGTTCCCTTAAAAGGGAAAAAAAATTCCCTTAAAATAAAAAAAAAATTATACCTTAATCAAGGTATAAAACTCATTAGGGACTCAAAGAACCCAGCAACGCTTCCTGGAAATGGCACGTGCAGAATATAATTCCAAACCCACCCCCACCCCGTCGCGGTTTGACATAATTTCTGTGACCGTGGCCTGGCAATTGCAAACCTAAAAGCTTATAAATTCCAAGGTGAGCCTTCCTCTGAAATCCCAGCAGTGAGGCAGTGTTTGGATCGTGAACCACAAGCCTCTCCTAGGCGTCCACACATGCAAAGGACCACAAAACCATTCTCACTTAAGTGACCTTTCGGTACCCTTATTTTTTTCTAAGTTTTTATTTATTTATTTGAGAGAGAGAGACAGAGAAAACACAAGCAGGGGGAGCAGCAGACAGAGGGAGAAGGAGAAAGAGGCTCCTCACCCAGCAGGAAGCCCAACATGGGGCTTGATCCCAAGACCCCGGGATCATGACCTGAGCCAAAGGCAGGCGCTTCATCGACTGAGCCACCCCAGGTCTCCTGGTTCTGAGATTTTAAACTGGCATTTATTGCGTGTCAAAGAGGCAGTCCCCAGGCCAGGCCTTTCCCTCAGCAGATCTTGCTGAGTTCCCCACAACACACCAGGTAGGTGTAATAATTACCCTCTTCTGGGGGAGAAGGAACCAGACAGTGAGTCATATGATGTCACGCCACCTGCTTTTGTCATGACTCAAACCCAGATCTGATCCCCGACCCTGCGTGGTAACGGTTAAACTCTTCTGCTCTCAGAACGTATCAGGATTATGCACAGAATTCTAGAAAGGAGGGGAAAACAGTGACACCAGTCACTGAGGGGTATCAAACCATAAAGTCATTCTAGGGGCACCTGGGTGGTTCATTCATTAAGTGTCTGCCTTCAGCTCAGGTCACGATCCCAGAGTCCTGGAATCAAGTCCCCCATCGGGTTCCCTGCTCAGCGGGGAGACTGCCTTTCCTTCTTCCTCTGTCTGCTGCTCCCCCTGCTTGTGTTCCCTCTCTCACTGTCCCTCTCTCTGTCAAATAAATAAATAAAATATTTTTTAAAAAATCAAACAATGAATCTTGGAACACTGAGAAAAATAAAATTAAATTAAAAAATAATAATCATCATTCTAAAACAATGAGAAACAACAGGGCTTGACACTCACTGCTGGATGGCAGAGCTCAGATCACAGGAATGCACAACTTCAGTGGAGCACGTGCCTGGGCCCTTGACCCCAAGTCACTGACAGGGCGCATCCCTCCCCTTCCCACACCGTGATCTGCTCATTAGGCAAAGGGACTTTTCTTGGAGACAAGGGAAACGAGGACAATTTTTAGTCACCTCGAGGTGCTTTGTCATAGTGTTCCTCAGCTCTGACTCCCTGGCAACTGAAAAAATAGCTTATTTTAATGACATTCTTAGCTGTACTTATAGTTCCAGTTGTAAGGTGAATGGATTGTTGTAATTTGCATCATGCAGGAATATTTGATCTTCCTGACGAGTCTGTTACCATGGACGTCACCAGGGAGGTTCCGTTCTGAGGGTAAGGACTGCTGGTTCCCACTGGAATCACCCAGAGGAGAAGCAAATTCAACATTAATGACTAGTCTTTCCTCTTGTAGAGTCCAGAGGACAGGGGCTCTGCTACCCAGGAGGGACTCCTCCCAAGTCACCAAAAACAAGAAGAACCTGAGTGTGACTGGGTGGATGGAGGGTGTCACATCAGGTTGTTCCAAGGAACCAGAAAGGTCTGGAAGGGGTAGAAATCTGTGCATAACCACCTCATTACATGGGTCAGGAGACAGACTTCAAGAGTTAGCAGCAGGCAGAGAACATGATCCCGGGCTCCTGGCCCCAGGTCTGCCTGCCTGCCCCCCAGTCTAGCCCTCACATCTGCTCCAGGAACGTCTGTCCACAATGCTGGTCCAAAAGCTGCCCCAGCATTCTTCTGTGATCTGGCTCAGCATCGCTTTCTGGATTACTCCCTGCCATCGCCCACTGCCCCAAACACAATGGGCATAAAACGCATGCAGCTCTTGCCAAAGCCGGGAGCTTCATGCACAGTTCTTCCTGGTAGCGCTCGCTTGTGTCTTTGATGAACTAGACCTCATCTTTCAGAACCTCTCCTCAATGCTTTTCCTAAGAGGCCAGATCCCTACTCTGTGGGCTTTGTTTTTTCTTTATTGAAACATCTCTTTCCTGTACTAAGCAGGACTTCCCTGAGACTTCCGTTTCTTATTCCCTCTCATAGGACAATTTTTGGTTCATAGGAAGTACTCAATAAGTGTTTATTGAAGGAGTGGTTGGATGGATGGATGGATGGATGGATCAGTGGATGGGTGGATGGATGGATATGTGGATGGATGTGTGGGTGGGTGGGTAGGTGGATGGATGGGTGAATGAATTTATATTGAGATGTATGGGTGGATGGATGGATGGTTGGATGGATGGTTGGTTGGATGGATGGTTGGATGGATGGACAGATGGGTGAGTGGGTGGTGGATGGATCATTACGTGGATGAATGATGGATAGATGAGTGTATGAATCCTAACTCCACTGTCCATTCCCTTGAATTTCCCTTACAGAAAGAGATAGAAATAGAGAAAAAGAAAGAGAGAATTAAAACATTCAGGTCCAGTTGGCAATTGAAGAAATAATACCCTGAACGGAGAGTAGAAGAGTGGCTAAGGGGGAGCTGAGAGGTGGGAAAGTGGGAGATACTGGTCAAAGGGTACAAGCTTAGTTATAAGGCAAATAAGTTCTAGAGATCTAATACACAGCTTGGTGACTACAGTTACTAATACTGTATCATATGCTTGAAATTTGCTAAGATGTCTTCAGTGCTCTCACCAAAGGGGAGGTAACTCACTGTGGGAGGAGAGAGATGGGCTCATTAACTCCCTGTGACAACAACTGCAACAACAGATGCATGTCTCAAACCATCACATTGTAGGCTTTAAACCAATGCCATTTTAAAGGTGCCTGGCTGGCTCAGTGGAAGAATGTGGGACTCTTGATCTCGGGGTCATGAGCTCAAGCCCCACGTTGGGCGTAGAGATTACTTAAATAAATAAAACTCTAAAAAACATATTAACAGAGTTTGTTTGGGCTTTCCAAGTCTACATCCATCTGCCTTTCTATTTTTCAAATATTTATTTTCCAAATAGGAGCAGAGGAGAGAGGAAAGATTCAAACCACAGAACCAATGACAGGTCTAGCCCTCAAGGACATCAAATAAAAGAATTTTAAAATCAGTCATTTTTTAATTAAAAATAGCCCATTTATGAGCAGTGGCCACAGAGTTTCAATAACAGTAGAAAGTCAAATTCAGGTTTGAATTCCAAATGTTTAGTCTACTTCCATCTTTTAATAACAGGAACCATGGTTTCCTTTTGGCATTTGACATTTTGATTAAATCATTTTTTGAACAGCTTTGGAGCTCTGTGGTGGCTGTTGACAAACATGACCAGGGGAACACGTGAAATCCCACATGAGCTCTCAGGTACACGTACCAGCGGTGGCCATACCGTGCTCCTGCAGAAATGTCAGCGTTGAAATGGTCACGTTCAGCACGATTTCAGAAACCATGGAGAAAGTGTGGTTGAGGGGCAGCCAGTCTAAATCTTCCAAAGCTGCCAAGAAACTGGAACCAAAAGAAAACCAAAGTAACGTGAGCGGACTTTGCAAACCAAGGGCAACGGACCCAGACTTAATTGTGATCCGGCAGCCAGGTCCCAGCCTTTGCAGGATGTGGACAGACCACGGACTTACCAGCTCTCAGCGTGGCTTCAAATGTGGCCCTGACTCCCTGGACTAGGGACTGATGCTTCCGACAGCCAGCAAGGCCAGCTGGGCTGCAAGGTGTCATCACCTCTAACAAGGACGTGGTCAGACACCTTGACTGCTTCAAGCTCAGGTCACCAGTCTGAACTCTGGAGGTCCCCTCCTAGAATAGCGAGCACCCCAATCCCCCACTGTCCGAACCCATGCATCTCAGGATGTCAGGGGCACCATCAGGGGTCGCCAACCGGTTTCACAGAACGAGGGGCTCCAGGGACATCGTGTATATATTGCGTTCATGTTATTCTTTAAATACCTAAATGTATTTTATAAGTAATTGTATTAAGTCTAATTATAAATAATAAGCCTGTAAACTAGAAAATCCACTCACAGGAAGTAGGAATATGTCTAAATCTTAGCAGCAAGAGACCAGCAACATATAAGCTGCGCATCAGACAGGCTACTTCCCTGCAGCTTCCCCTTAAGGAACGTCTCGCACAGTGTCTCTGTGTGATGAAGGGTATCCCATGATGACAAGACAGACCATTCATAAATGATCAGTCTGCCCCATTCCACATCCTTTCTTCTCTGTAAGGTTTTACTTATTTATTTGACAGAGAAAGAGCGAGCGCATGAACAGGGGGAGCATCAGAGAGAGAGGGAGAAGCAGACTCCCCGCTGAGCAGAGAGCCCGATGCGGGGCTTGACCCCAGGACCTTGAGACCATGACCTGAGCTAAAGACAGATGCCTAACCCACTGAGCCACCCAGGTGCAATACAAATACTTATTTCTAAATCTAATGCCAATTTTCTTCTTTTTTAAAGAATGGTAGCTGTTTTTTTAATTGAAGTAGAGTTGACTGCATGCGGATTTTCTTGACCTTGCATCACCAAGGCGGAACACAGAAATAAGATTAACGCTGGAGCTGACATGGTTCAACAAGCGTCAGCAATAAGCTCTGATTTCAAACTCGGTCTCTTTCTGGAGGGCCCAGTCACCACCCGCGCTAACACATTCAGGGCCCAGAGAGCCAGGGCACCTGCGAAAACGCACCCACTATATTCAAATATATGACTCGTCAATCAACCCACAGGCTGTCAAAACATGCCCCGTTGTCCTCCATTGACAGACCGG
>PISX010036686.1:0-11719 GCA_004024625.1 Mellivora capensis | reverse complement strand
TGCCTCTTTCCTAGGCTCCAATTGTCACACTAAGTGGGGTTTCCAGGCATCCATACATAAAGCCCTGCTTTCGAATATTTCAGTATGGGGGACACTTGAGCCAACAGACAGGACTCCCAGTGTCCTGAAAAAGGAAACCTCATTGTGTGGAACAGCTCACAACACCCAGAATGGGAAAACCTTCATGCCCTCATGGCTGCCCCTCCCTTAGGCGGCCATCACGGACACCAACTCCAGAATGAGCTAGCATCTGACACTTGCCCTTACTTCAGATGCTGGAGATCTCGATTCAGCTTCTGCAGATAGGGCATGCCATGCCCTAGGCCCTAAACCTAATCCTAGCTTCTGTTTTCAGAATTCCGTCCTCACATTCCTAGACCACAATCCCTGCAGACTGGGAATTCTGGAGCCACAATGCAGCACTCTAACTGTCCTACAGAGGGATAAAGTGCCCTTTGGGGCTGCCCAAAAACTGCATTGAGGATCAACTTGTAGGGCCCTCGACCGCACCCCAATTTCATAGGCTGCACTGTGTACTAATGCTCTGTCTGACACAGCCTGAGCCCAGACCTCCCGTCCAACACCCAGACAGCTGGCCGCATATCCAGCAATTTGGACCTGCCATGGCCCTAGGCCATCATTTCTACCCAACCTGGGTTATCAGGCATCTGTCTCCAGACCTTATCTCAAATCCCTGCACGTGGGGGAACCTGATGCACAAATCAGAAGTCCTCCTGCTCTGCAGAAGGAAACCTTGCTATTGGGATGTGTGTAAAACCCTCAGTGTAGGAGAAACCTTCATGGCCCATGAGGCCCCGCCCACGATTGAGGGTCCCCCTCAATCTGCCACAAATCTGTGTGTGTCAATCATGACACAAATCTCCCTTGGGAGACTTAGCTGGAGTGCCTTTTACAACTAAGACCCCTCGATAGGTCAACTTAGAGTCAGCATATGGGGCCTGCCATGGCTCTAGGCCAAAATCCTAATCAAAGTTTGGGTTTCCAGGCACCCATATCCAGAGCCCTGGTGTTGAATTCCTCATTATGGGGGAACACTGGGCCAGAAATCAGGACTCCTCCTTTTCCCCAGAATTATACCATGCTATTTGGAGATTTGCAAAACCCCCATACAGGGAGAAACTTTCATGCCACATGAGGCCACCCCTTTATTCCGCAGCAATCATAGACACAAAATCCAGAGACAGAAGACTGAGCCTTAATTTCAGATCCCCAAGATCTGCTCTCAGGGTCTGCTGACTGGGCCTGCCAAACCTTTGGCCCTAACCCTAACCCAAGTTTGTGTTTTCAGACTTCTGTCCTCAGAGTACTGGTCCACAAACACCCCCACTGGGGACTCCATAGCCACACCATACCATATGGAGCCACACACTCCATAGTACACAGGACTGTACCTGCACGCCATAAGGAAACTGTGCACTTTAGAGCCCAAAGAGACCTCAAGACTAGGAGAAACATGCAAGGCCCCCGTGGCCACCCCAATTTCGTAAGAGGTCCTGGACAAATGTGCAGTCTGGCCCACCCTGAGAAACTACCTCCTGCAATACACCCAGGTAGATTGCCCCAGAGAGAGAAGATTAAAATTGACAGTCCACTAAGCCCTAAACTCAATCCTTGTGAAGTGTTTCAGGCATCTGTCCCCAGAGGCCTGGTCTTGAATACTAACATATGGGGGATCCCTGAGCCATAAAACAGAACACGGTCTGTCTCCAGAAGGAAACCTTGCTATTTGGAACTGTGTAAAACTCTCAGGGAAGGAGAATGCTGCATGCCCTTGAGGCCACCACCACATTCGAAGGTCCCCCTAGACACAAAACCTCATTGTGTTCCTCAGCATGAGACACAATTTCAAATCAGCCCCCTGAGTAGCTCGCCCCAGACCCAACGAATCAGACTTGTCATGTTCCTACATGCCAAGTGTTAAGTTCCTACTCTAAAAGTAACCCCAGGTGGGGTTTCCAGGCAACCTAAACCTAGCTTTTGTTTTCAGGCATCTGTCTCCAGATGCCTGGTCTCGAATACCAACATATGGGGGATGACTGAGCCAGAAAACAGAACACCTCCTGTCCCCAGAAGGAAACCTTGCTAATTCGAGCTGTGTCAGACCCTTGGGGTAGGATAATCCTGCATGGACCATGAGGCCACCGCCACATTCGAAGGTCACACTGAACACAAACCTGCATTGTGACAATCAACATGAAACTTGATTTTAACTCATCCCCCTGGGTAGCTCGCCCTAGAGCCAGCATATCAGACCTGCAATGTTCCTAGGCTCTAATGGTAACCTTACATGGGTTTTCTAGGCATCCATACATAGCGCCTTGCACTCTAATCTTTCCATATGAGGGAACCGTGAGCTATCAAACAGGACTCCGTCTGTCCCTCAGAATGAAAAACTTGCTGTTTGGAGTGTTGCCCAACCCCCAGAGTGGGAAAACATCCCTGGCCTCATGAGTCCATCCCCACATTACGTAGCCCACACGGGCACAACTTCAGCCCGAGTGAACGTCTCACACTTGCCCTTACTGCAGAGGCCGGGAATCTCAACTCAGCCTCTGCAGATCGGGCCTGTCATGCTAAAGGCCCTAAACCTAACCATAGGCTGTGTTTTCAGACTAGCATCCCTAGAATCCTGGCGTGCAAGCCCTCCAAATTGGGAATTCTGGAGCCACAATGCAGTACTCTGCCTGCCCACCATAAGAAAAGCATTGCCCTTTGGGGCTGCCCAGAAAACCCAAATGAGGATCAACCTGCATGTCCCTCGACTGCTCCCCAATTTCCTAGGTCGCCATGTGCACTAATGCTCTGTCTGACACAGCCTGAGCCCAGACCTCCAGTCAGACACCCAGACAGCTAGCCGCATATCCAGCACATTGGACCTGCTATAGCCTTAGGCCATCATCTCTTCCCAACCTGGGTTTTCAGGCATCTGAACCTAGACCTTATCTCAAATATGTGCACATGGGAAAACCTGATGAACAAATCAGAACACCTCCTTCACCATGGCAAGAAACCTTGCTTTGGGGATGGTGTCATACCTTCAGAGTAGGAGAAACCTTCATGGCCAATGAGGCCACGCCCATTCTTGAGGGCCGACTTGGGCAAAAATACACATGGTGACCCTCAGTGTAGACCCGTTTTCAAATAAGGTCTCTCAGGGCATGGACCAAGAGCCCGCATATCGCGCTGGACATGCCCTTAGTCCCCAGTCATAACCAAAGTTCAGGATTTCCAGTTGCCCGTACCCAAGGCTCTGCTCTCGAATCCCTCTTTTGGAGGGACAACTGAGAACAAAAACAGGACTCCTCCCTTCCCACAGAATGACCCGAAACTCTTGGGAGTTGGCAAAATCCCTAGAGCGGGAGAATCGTCCATGGCTCCTGAAGCCACCCCTACATTCCACGGCCATCCTTGACACAAAATCCAGAGACAAAAGCCTGAGCTACCGCCTCAAACTCGCTCTTCTTTCATATCCCGAGGAGCTCCCCTCACGGTCTGTAGATCAGGCCTCCCATAACCTCGGCCCCAAACCTAAGCTGAGTTTCTGTTTTCAGACTTCTGTCCCCAGAGCCCTGACCTATACACCCTCCAGGCTGCGGCCTCTGGAGCCACACCAAGGATTGTGCCTGCCCTCCCAAAGGAAACTGTGCCCATTCCATGGGCCACAAGCCTACATATTAGGAAGCACCTACAAGGCCTCCAAGGCCATCCCAACTGCGTAGACCTCCCTGGACAACAAGACGCATTCTGACACAACCTGAGCAATTACTTCCACTCAGACACACAGACAGTTGTCCCCAGAATCAGAACATAGAATCGAACATGCCCCTAGGCCCTAATATGAACCCTAGCTTTGGTTCCCAGGCATATCTCTTCAGAGGCCTGGTTTTGAATACCAGCATATGGGGGTTTGCTGAGGCACAAAAAAAGAACACTCTCATCTCCACATGGGATGCTTGCTCTTTGGAGCTGTGAAAAACCCTCCGGGTAGGCAAATCCTGCAGGGCCCCTGAGCCACCGCCCCATTCCAAGTTCTCCATGGACACAAACCCACATTATGACCCATCCTCATGAGAGTCCATTTCAACTCAGCCCCCGGGGTAGCTCACCCAAAGCCAGCAGATCGAACGGCCTTGTTGCTAGGAGTCATAGGAATGCGAGGTGTGGTGTCTAGGCGTCCATCCATAGTACCCATCTCTCGAGTCTTTCCCTATGGGCGTCCTGGAGCCATCCAACATGACTCGACTATCCCGTAGAAGAAAACCTTGTGATTTGGAGCAGCTCACAACCCCCAGAGTGGGAAAACCTATATGGCTTCATGAGGCCCCTACTTCCTGAAGGGATCTTCATGAACACAAACTCCAGCCTGAGCCAATGTCTTATACTCGCCCTGACTTCAGATGCAGGAGATCTTGATTCAGCCTCTGCACGGTAGGCCTGCTGTGCCCTAAGCTCGAAACTTAACCCCAGCTTGTGTTTTCAGACTTCCGTCCTCACACTCCTGGGGGCCCTCGACTGCACCCCAATTTCATAGTCTGCTCTGTGCAATAATGCTCTGTCAGACACAGCCTGAGGCCAGACCTCCAGGAGCACACTCAGACTGATGGCGGCATATCCAGCTCATCCGACCTGCCATGGCCTTAGTTCATCATCTCATCCCAACCTGGGTTTTCAGGCATCTGAACCTAGACCTTATCTCAAATCCCTGCACCGAGGGGAATCTGATGCACAAATCAGAACTCCTCCTTCCCCATGGCAAGAAACCTTGCTTTGGGGATGGTGCCAAACCTTCAGATTAGGAGAAATCTGCATGGCCCATGAGGTTATGCCCATGCTTGAGGGCGAATTGGGTACAAACACGCATTGTGAACCTCAGCCTGAGCCCTGTTTTCAAAGAAGGCCTCTCCACAGCTGGATGAAGAGCCCGCATATTGGTCTTCCATGTCCCTAGGTCCCAATCCGAAACAAAGGTCGGGTTTTCCGGTTGCCCATACCTGGTCTCTGCTCTGAAATCCCTCTTTTGGAGGGAACCCTGAGTCAGAAAACAGGACTCCTCCCATCCCACACAATAACCCTAAATGATTGGGAGCTGAGCCAAATATCCAGAGAGGGAGAATCGTCCTTTGTCCATGAGGCCACTCCTACAATCCTCGGGTATCCTTGACTCAACATTCCAAGACAAAATCCTCAGCTACTGCCTCACTCTCACCCTTATTTCATATCCTGACGAGCTCCACTCATGGTCTGTAGATTGGGCCTAAAATACCCTAGGCCAGAAAATTAAGCCAAGTTTGTGTTTTCAGATTTCTGTCCCCACAGCCCTGGCCCACACACCACCAGGGTGGGGCATCTAGAGCCAAAGGAGAGGACTGTGCCGGCCCTCTTGAAAGAAACTGTGCCCATTCCATTTTCCAAAACGCTCCAGATTATGAAAAACCTAAAAGTCCCCCGAGGACATTCCAATTGCATAGACTGCCCTGGACAAAAAGGCATATTTGAAACAGCCCGAGCAACAGTCTCCACTCAGAGATGGTCACAGATGTCCACGGAGACAGAAGATTGAACTGGACAGGGCCCTAGGTCCTACTCTGAACCCTTGCTTAGGTATGAACTCATCTCTCCTCAGAGGACTGCTTTCGAATGCCAGCATATGGGGGTTTCCTGAGGAACAAAACAGAATACCTCTCAACTCCACATTGGAAGCTATGTAAAACCCTCCTGCTAGGCGAATCCTGCATGGTCCCTCAGTCACCGCCATATTCCAGGGTCTCCAGGGACAAAAACCCACATTATAACACATCAGCATGAGAGTCCATTTCAACTCAAGCCCCTGGGTAGCTCTCCCCAGAGCCAGCAGTTCGAATCTTCCTTGTTCCTAGGAGCAAATGGGAATGTGAGGTGGGTTTTCCAGGCATCCGTCCTTAGAGTCCTGCTCTTGAATATCCCCTATGGGGCACCCTTGAGCCATCCAACAGGACTTGGCTGGCCTGCAGAAGGAAACCTTGCAGTTTGGAGCAGCTCACAATACCCAGAGTGCGAAAACATCCATGGCCTCATGAGGCCACTCTTCCATTCAAGAGCCAACATGGTCCCAAACTCCAGCCTGAGCCAATGTCTGACACTCTCCCTTACTTCAGATGCTGGAGATCTCGATTCAGCCTCTGCAGAGTGGGCCTGCCATGCCCTCCACCTGAAACCTAACCGTAGCTTGAGTTTTCAGTCTTCCGTCCTCACAATCCTGACCCACAAACCCACCTGATTGGGAATTCTGGAGACACAACGCAGCATTCTTCTTGTGCGTCAGAGGAAAAAAGTGTCCTATGGGTATGCCCAGAAACCGCACCACAATTTCCTATGCTACCATGTGCACTAATGCTCAATCTGACACAGTTTGAGCCCAGACCTCCCATCAGACACCCAGACAGCTGGATGAATATGCAGCAGATCAGATCCGCCATGGCTCTCTGACGTCATCTATTCCAAACCTGGGTTTTCAGGCAACTGTCCCAGACATTCTCTCAAAGTCCTTCATAAGGGGGAACTTGATGCAGAAAATATAACTCCTCCTTCCCCATGGTAAGAGACCTTGCTTTTGGGATGGAAGTCAAAGCCAAACCCTCAGAGTAGGAGAAAACTGCATGGCCCAGGAAGCCACGCCCATGCTTGAGGGCCACCATGGGCACAAACACGCATTGTGACCCACAGCCTGAGCCACATTTTCAAATGAGGCCCCTTGGTAGCTGGACCAAGAGCCCACATATTGGACTTCCCATGCCCCTAGACCCCAATTCCAACCAAAAGTGGTGTATTCCGGTCGCTCATACCAGGGGCTCTGCTCTGGAATCTCTCTATTTGAGGGACCCCTGAGACAGAAAACAGGACTCCTGATTTCCCACACAATGACCCCAAATGATGGGGAATGGGACCAAATCCCCAGAGACTGAGAATCGTCTATGGCCCATGAGGCCACCTCTACATTTCTCTGCCATCCTTGATACAAAATCCAGAGACAAAAGCCTGAGTTACTACCTCACACTTGCCCTTCTTTCATATCCCGAGGAGCTCCTGTCATGGTCTGTAGACCTGGCCTGCCAGACCCTCTGTCCAAAATCTAACCCGAGTTTCTGTTTTCCAATTTCGGTCCCCACAGCCCAGGCCCACACACGCTCCAGGCTGGGGTCTCTGGAGCCACACTGCAGGCTGTGCCTGCCCGCTTGAAGGAAACCGTGCCCATTACATTGGCCACAACCCTTTAGATTAGGAGAATACTACAAGGCCCCCGAGCCCATCCCAATTGCCTAGTCCTCCATGGACCAAAAAGTATTTCTGACAACCTGCGCAACTCCCTCTATTCAGACACGCAGACAGATGTCCACAGAGACAGGAGATTGAAGGGGAAATGCCTCTAGGCCCTAATCTGAACCCCAGGTTAGGTTTGCAGGCATCTCTCCCCAGAGGCCTGGTTTCAAATATCAGTATATGGGCATTTCCTCAGGCACCAAACAGAACACCTCTCATCTCCACATGGGAACCTTGCTATTGGGAGCTGTGTAAAACCCTCCGGGTAGGAGAAACCTGCAGGGCCCCAGAGCCATTGAAACATTTCACGGTCTCCATGAACACCAAAACGCATTATGACCCATCAGCATGAGTGTCCATTTCAACTCAGTCCCCTGGGTAATTCGCCCCAGAGCCAGTAGATGGAATCGTCCTTGGCACTAGGAGCCAGTGGGAATGCAAGGTAGGGTTTCCAGGCATCCATCCTTAGATCACTGCTCTCGAGTCTTTCGGTATGGGGCAGCCTTGAGCCATCCAACAGTACTCGCCTGTCTCACAGAAGGAAACCTTGCAATTTGGAGCAGCTCCCAACCCCCAGAGTGGGGAAACCTCCATGGCCTCAAGAGGACACCCTTGCATCAGGAGTTATCATGGTGGCAAACTCCAACCTGAGCCAACGTCTGATACTCACCCTTATTTCAGATGCTGGAGATCTCGATTCAGTCTGTGCAGCGTGCGCCTTCCATGCCCTCTGCCCGAATCCTAAGCCTAGCTTGTGTTTTCAAACTTCTGCCCTCACACTCCTGGCCCAGGAGCCATTCACATTGGGAGTTCTGGAGCCACAACGCAGCACTCTGCCTGTGCACCAGAAGAAACAAGTGTCATATGGGGCTTCCCAGAAACCCCAAATGAGGATCAAACTGCATGGCCCTCAACCGCACCCCAATTTCCTAGGCTGCTCTGTGCAGTAATGCTCTTTCTGACACAGCCTGAGCCCAGACCTCCCCTCAGATACCCAGAGAGCTGGCCACTAGTGCAGCTGATAAGACCTCACATGGCCCTCTGTCCTCACCTTTTCCCAACCTGGGTTTTCAGGCATCTGTCCCTAGCCTTCTCTCAAATCGATGCAATCGGGGAACCTGATGCACAATACAGAACTCCTCCTTTCCCATGGCAAGAAACTTTCCTATTGGGATAGGTGTCAATGCCAAACCTTCAGACTCAGAGAAACCTGCATGGCCCATGAGGCCACGCCTATGCTTGAGGGCCTTCTGGGGCACAACACTCCTGCCTTCCCACACAATGACTGCAAACGATTGGTAGCCAGGCCAAATCCCCAGAGAGGGAGAATCGTCCATGGCCCATGAGGCCACCTTTACATTCTTCTGGCATTTTTGACACAAAATCCAGAGACAAAAGCCTGAGCTACCACCTCACACTCGCCCTTCTTTCATATCGTAAGGAACTCCCCTCACAGTCTGTAGATAAGGCCTGCCATACACTAGGTCTGAAATGTAACCCGAGTTTGTGTTTTCAGATTTCTGACCCCACAGCCCTGGCCCACACCGTCTCCAGGACGGACCCTCTGCAGCCACGCCAAAGGACTGTGCCTACCCTCTTGAAGGGAACTGTGCCCGTTCCATTGGCCACAACCCACAGATTAGGAGAAAACTACAAAGCCCTTGAGCCCATCCCAATTGGGTAGTCCTCTGTGGACAAAAATGCATTTCTTACACCAACTGAGCAATGACCTGTTCTGATGACATCTGACAAATGACATCTGACACAGACAGATGTCCACAGAGACAGACAATTGAACCAGACATGCCCCTAGACCCTTATTTGAAAACTAGCTCAGGTTTGCAGGCATCTCTCCCCAGAGGCCTGCCCTCGAATACCAGCATATATGGGTTTCCTGAGGCATAAAACGAACACCTCTCATCTCCACGTGGGAACCTTGTTATAGGGAGCTGTGTAAAACCTTCCCCCGGAACGGTAAGAAAATCCTGCAGGGCTCCTGAGCCATGCTGCATTCCAGGGTCTCCATGGACACAAACCCGCATTATGACCCAAAATCATGAGAGTCCATTTCAACTCAGCCCCCTGGGTAGCTCGCCCCAAAGCCAGCATATCGAATCTGCCTTGTCCCTAGGAGCTAATGGGATTTCATGGTTGGGTTTCCAGGCTTCCGTCCTTTGAGCCATGCTCTCAAATCTTTACATATAAGGCAGTCTTGAGCCATCCAATAGTACTTGCCTGTCCCGCAGAAGGAAATCTTGCTGTTTGGAGAAGTTCACAACCCCTAGAGGGGGGAAACCTCCACGGTCTCATGAGGCGACCCTTCCTTTCAGGAGCCATCATGGTCGCAAACTCCAGTGTGATCCAAATCTGATACTCACCGTTACTTCAGAAGCTGGAGATCTTGATTCAGCATCTGCAGTGTGGGCTTGCCGTGCCCACCGCCCGAAACCTAACCCTAGCTTTTGTTTTCAGACTTCTGCCCTCACGATCCTAGCCCAGAACCCCTTCACATTGGGAATTCTGGACCCACAACGCAGCACTCTGCCTGAGCTCAAGAAGAAAAAAGTGCCCTATGGGGCTCCCCAAAATCTCCAAATGAGGAAAAACTGGCACGGCCCTCAACTGCATCCCAATCTCCTATGCAGCCCTGAGCTCTAATGCTCTGTTGGACACAGGCTGGGCTCAGACCTCCCGTCATACATTGAGACAGCTGGCCACAAAGGCAGCAGTTCAGACCCACCATGGCGCTCTGCCATCATCTTTTTCCAACCTGGGTTTTCAGGCAACTGTCCCTAGACCTTCTCTCAAAACCCTGCATATGGGGGAACCTGATGCACAAAACAGAACTCCTCCTTCACCATGGCAGGAAAACTTGCTGCTAGAATGGGCCTCAAAGTCAAATCCTCAGAATCAAAGAAACCTGCATGGACCCTGAGGCCAAGCCCATGCTTGCAGGCCACCCTGGGCGCAAACACACATTGTGATCCTCAGCCTGATCCCTGTTTGCAAATGAGGCCTCTTGGTAGCTGGACCAAGAGCTCGCATATCGGCTTTTCATGCCCCTAGGCCCCAATCCTAACCAAAGGTGGGATTTTCCGGTTGCCCTTACCTGGGTCTCTTCTCTGGATCCCACTTTTAGAGGGATGCCTGAGACAGAAATCAGGACTCCTGCTTTCCCACACAATGATCCCAAACAATGGGGAGCCAGGCCAAATCCCGAGAGAGGGAGAATCGTCCATGACCCATGAGGCCACCTCTACATTCCTCGGCCATCCTTGACACAAAATTCAGAGACAAAAGCCTGAGCTACCGCCTCACACTCGCCCTTCTTTCTTATCCCGAGGAGCTCCCCTCATGGTCTGTAGTTCAGGTTTGCCATACCCTCAGCCTATCCCGAGTTTGTGTATTCAGATTTCTGTCCCCAAAGCCCTGGTCCACACACCCTCCAGGCTGGGGCCTCTGGAACAACACCAAAGGACTGTGCCTGCCCTCTTGAAGGAAACTTCCCATTCCATTGGCCACAACCCTACAGATTAGGAGAAACCTACAAAGCCCTTGAGCCCATCCCAATTGGTTGGTCCTCCGTGGACAAAAAATGCATTTCTTACACCAAATGAGCAAGGACCTGTACTCAGACACACAGACAGGTGTCTGCAGAGACAGACAATTGAACCAGACATGCCCCTAGGCCCTTATCTGAAAACTAGCTCAGGTATGCAGGCATCTCTCCCCAGAGGCCTGCTTTCAAATACCAGCATATGGGAGTTTCCTGAGGCACAAAATGAACTCCTCTCATCTCTATGTGGGAACTTTGCTATTGGGAGCTGTGTAAAACCCTCCGCACAAGAAAATCCTGCAGGGCCCCTGAGCCACAGCTGCATTTCAGGGTCTCCATGGACACAAACCCGTATTATGACCCAAAATCATGAGAGTCCATTTCAACTCAGCCCCCTGGGTAGCTCGCCCCAAAGCCAGCATATCGAATCTGCCTTGTCCCTAGGAGCTAATGGGATTTCATGGTTGGGTTTCCAGGCTTCCGTCCTTTGAGCCATGCTCTCAAATCTTTACATATAAGGCAGCCTTGAGCCATCCAATAGTACTTGCCTGTCCTGCAGAAGGAAATCTTGCTGTTTGGAGCAGCTCACAACCCCTAGAGGGGGAAAACCTCCACGGTCTCATGAGGCGACCCTTCCTTTCAGGAGCCATCATGGTCGCAAACTTCAGCCTGAGCCAATGTCTGATACTCGCCCCTACTTCAGATGCTGGTGATCTCGATTCAGCCTCTGCATAGTGGGCTTATTGTGCCCTCCGCCCAAAACCTAACCCTAGCTGATGTTTTCAGACTTCTGCCCTCACTGTCCTGGCCCAGACGCCCTTTACATTGGGAATTCTGGAGCCACAA
>PISX010036685.1:0-11616 GCA_004024625.1 Mellivora capensis | reverse complement strand
GATTTGAGTACATTTCTGGAAATCTCCCATACCAAAATTATCCAGGTCCAAATAGTTTTCAAAGTGAGTTCTAGCTCAAAATTTAATTTTGTTCTCCATAACATTCTAGTTTCCTTCAATTCAATTTATCAAAACTTTAAGCTCAGTGAGGGGCTTAAACTCACCACCCCGGGATCAAGAGTCACATGCTCTACTGACTGAGCCAGACAGGCACACCTAATTCATCAAAACTTTAATAGTTGCCAACTCTATACTTGGTACTTTTATCAGTAAGTACAAAATATATTGACTCATATGATAAATTTTTGTCACTTGGCTAATATCAGCAAGGCACAATGCTATGGGTGTGATATAGTTATAAACAAGATAGGAAACTCTCTTACCTCTCTGATGTCTATATTCTGTGGATGAAACATACAAAAAAGCCCACAAGTAAATATCAAATAATTAGAATAAAGTATCAGAAATTACATTTGTTTATATAGATGACGTATTTGAATTCACAAAAAATAAACAGTGGGCCTTGTTATGTTTTGGCTCTTGAAATTCTATCAGAAACAATTAAGTTTCTTAATCATTTTATTCTATTCTCTGTTTTTCAAAAAATTAAAAACTGTCCTGAATTTTTCTTTTATTTTTTTTTCTGAATTTTTCTTTTAGAATAAAGAAAGAAAGGGATACGTTCACTTAAAACAGTTTTGTGTTTTATGAACATACACCATGTATCCTCAAAGGAGGAAGGGGACAAAAATCAAAACATGTTTCCTGGCAAGAAGCAAGTTTTTCAAGTCTGAAGCTTAAAAGTAAAAGGATTTCACAAAGTGAACATTTAATCTTTTTTACCTTGAATAAGGGAAGGACTTAGCTAAATACAGATTTATCAGGAGTTATTTTAACTTGGCTTAATCTGCTAGTTAAAGCTCTTTGTTTGGGTTCAAGACTCTTATCAGCTCAAGGTAAGGCCTTCCAAGTACACCATCTTTTGTAGACCCAAGGCAAAAGTTTCCACTCTGTCTGTGCATGACCATTTCCTTTTATTGCTCATTTTTCATCAAGCCCAAGCCAAAGGAGACTCAAGCAAGGATGGTTGATGTTTTAGGGCCCAATATGTAAAAGCATTCTCCTTGTCTCGAGTTTTGAACCAAATGAAAAAGCCGTTCAAGAATCAGCCATTGGGGAGGGTATGTGCTATGGTTAGTGCTGTGAAGTGTGTAAACCTGGCGATTCACGGACATGTACCCCTGGGGATAAAAATATGTTTGTAAAATAAATAAATAAATAAATTTATAAGAATCAGACAGCTAGAGGGATACCTGGGTGGCTCAGTAGGTTAAGCTTCTGCCTTCAGCTCAGATCATGATCCCAGGGTCCTGGGACGGAGCCCCACATCTGGCTCCCTGCTCAGTGGGGAGTCTGCTTCTTCCTCTCCCCCCTCCACTTGTGGCATGCAGGCGCTCTCTCTATCTCTCTCTCTGTCTCTCAAATAAATAAAATCTTAAAAAAAAAAAGAATCAGACAGCTAGAGATCAAAGTGTTAGCTTTAGTACTTAAAGTGTTAGCTTTATGACTTAACAAAGTTAATTGGACAATGTTGTTTTACCTCAGTGGACAAGGGGGCAGCCAATATTTCATCCCTGAATGAGACAGAGTTTCTAGGTCCTTGCTCAGGCCCTGGCACAGATACTCCATGCTTAGCAGAGAGTGAATCAGAACTCTTGTCTCTGGCAGATCAGTTCAATTCCCTTGCAACCTCACTGTCAGGTACATTCCTCCTTTCCTGGGGTGGGGGGAGGGAAGGGAGACCAGGAGTATCAATAAAATGTTGGGGGAGGGGAATGTGTCTTGAAATGAAAGACAGTTATTGAAAAGACTTTGAGACATAAAGCTCTCTGGTTTTATTCTATCATATGATACTGTCCAAAACCCCTTTTCTGAAAAATGCACTGAAGACACACCACAGTTTAATCTTTGTCTCAAGTGAACAAATAGCATTTCTGATGATCTCTTGTAGCATTCTAACTGATTTTGATAAGATTCTGCCCACTCCAGGATTTATCCCTTAGGAACAAGGCACTTACAAGTACATAGGGATACGGAGAGGAGAGAATAAATCGTGCGTAACCGATCTTACTTTGGCTTTAATCTTACCAAAATCCAGACTATGAGTCAAAAGTCTGACTGTCACTCTAATTTGTGCATTTCATACTCAAGTGCCAGGCAGGCAGTATCATTGAGGCAGCTAATGTAACCAGGTAACTCGGGCTATTATCTTTATTTCTACACACACACAAAACCTCCTCCCCCTTTTATTTGAATCTTGTGGCTCTATCTACCTTCTGTTTACCACTTTTGATAAAAATGTGTGGCAAAGAAAAATTCCCACGTGTAAAATAAATTGTAGTGAAAGGCTACAATAAAGGTCACCGGATTCTGAGCCTCAAGGCTGGGGAAATGAAAGGGAGACATGGACTGAGCACATGCTCGGAAAAAAGGAGGCAGGCAGTCCCTACTTAGCCACAGCTGATCACTGTCATGCAAAAATGTGGCCACAGTATGGCCAGATTTGTTCATTTATTCAAAATAAACTAGAGGGGCACGTGGGTGGCTCAGTGGGTTAAAGCCTCTGCCTTCGGCTCAGGTCTTGATCTCAGAGTCCTGGGATCGAGCCCGCCATCAGGCAGGGAGCCTGCTTCCTCCTCTATCTCTGTCTGCCTCTCTTCCTACTTGTGATCTCTGTCAAATAAATAAATAAAATCTTTTAAAAAAATAAAAATAATAAACTAGAAATTACAATTAAGGTTCATCAGTGAAATCTCGCAATTTTAAAATATTTTTAAAACCTTGCGGGTCAAATAAAACTTACCCACATGCCATAGGTTGATCATGTGTGACGTGGTTAAATTATTCTTTCTTATGCCCTAGCAAAAGATTGGCTAGTTTTTTGTTGGTGGTGTTTTTTTTTTTTTTAAACTCAGAGAGGCTTTTATGATGTTTGAAGTTTTCATCTTAATGTTAAAAAAAAAATACTGGGAAAAGAAAAGAAAAAGTAAAGGCATACTTACCAAAAAGAGAAAGTAAGGGCACCTCAGTGGCTCGGTCTATTAAGCACTGACTCTTGGTTCAGGCTCTGGTCAAGATCTCAGGGTCGTAAGATTGAGCCCCTGTCACGTTCCTGGCTCAGTGCAGAGTCTGCTGGAGATTCTCTCCCCCTCTCTGTCTCCATCTGCTCTCGCCCACTGCTTTCTCTCTCTCTCAAATAAAATAAATAAATAAAATCTTAAAAAAAAAAAGAAAAAAGCTTTCTTGATTTTATGATGGATCTTGTGGTTAGAAAATTAGAAAAGTGCACCAGTGAAAAAGAACACAGTGATGATTTATCTATTATTTTGGGAATAAGGTGATCCATTTCTGCAAACTTCCGGTTTATCAGAGCCTAAGATATTAAACCCCATTTTTCCCTATTATCGGTAATTGTTCCATTTTGGAAATATATTTAAAATATGTATTGCATGCCCACTCTTCCTCTGGTGTTCCCAGTCTGGAGGACCAGCACTCAGCGGTCCCTACCACATTCAATCAATCTACCAAGATTACAGGATTTTTTCCTCCATTGGTGCCTATAGTTCTTGGTCACTCCGCTTCACAAAATGAAGAGGTAGACTGAACAGAGTGGTGGGCAGCAAAGCTAGGTTTATGGAGCGATAGTAAAGTGATAGTACAAAGTTCCCAAAGAGCGAGGCGATCCAAAAGGATTGCCGCTGGAGTTCTTAAATCTAGCAGGTTTTATGGGCTTTGTTGGCGGGCTGCTTTAATCTGATTAACCCTCCCTGTGCCCCTTATCCAGTCAGGTTTTTCTCACCTATCTCTTGGGAAAGGGTAAAGGGTTTCTTCCAGGGTGGTGTAAAATCCTTTTAAAGGTGGTTTCATCTTAGGGGCGGGGGCTTGTCCCTGCCTGCCTTCTGACTATCCTTCATCACCAAATCCTGGCAGTTTCATTTACTAAATATACCTGGGATTCATTACCTTGTTATTGTTCTGACCTTCCTCCAAGCCACTAGTGCCCCTTGCCTGGATGCTCCAGTAGTTTTTCACCTAGGGTTGCCAGACTTGGCAAATAAAAATACAGGGTGCCTAGTTACTTTGAATTTCAGATAAACAACAAATAGTTTTTTAGTATAAGTCAGTCCCAGACTGACTTTTAACTTTTAGTTAAAAAATTATTCATTGTTGGGGCGCCTGGGTGGCTCAGTGGGTTAAAGCCTCTGCCTTCAGCTCAGGTCATGATCCCAGGGTCCTGGGATTGAGCCCCGCATCGGGCCCTCTGCTCTGCGGAGAGCCTGCTTCCTCCTCTCTCTCCCTGCCTGCTTCTCTTGCCTACTTGTAATCTCTGTCTGTCAAATAAATAAATAAAATCTTTTAAAAAATTATTCATTGTTATCTGAAATCAAAGTTAACTAGGTGTTCTGTATTTTATCTGACAGGTCTACTCCCACTGGTATCACTTCAACTCCTTGGGTCACCTCCAGTATATTTTCTACACCACAGTTAATGATTCTTGAAATCTAATCATGTCACTTTTTGGTTTTTATTAAAATTTCTTGTTATCTTTAAGATTAAGTCTTCATTTCAATATTTTAAAATTTATTTTATTTTTTTAAAGATTTTATTTATTTATTTGCCAGAGAGAGAGAGAGCACCCACACATGCAAGCAGGGGGAGGGAGCAGCAAGCAGAGGGAGAAGCAGGCTCCCCATTGAGCAAGGAGCCAGATGCAGGACTCAATACCAGAATCATAGGATCATGACCTGAGCTAAATAAAGGCAGAGGCTTAACTGACCGAACCACTCAAGCATCCCAAGTCCTTGTTTTTGCTTTTATTTTTTTTTATTTTAAAGATTTAATTTATTTATTTGTGCACAGAGAGAGAGAGCGCACAAGCAGGGGGAGCAGCAGACAGAGGGAGAGGGAGAAGCAGGCTCTCTGCCAAGCAAGGAGTTTGATGCAGGACTCAATCCCAGGACTGTGGAATCATGATCCAAGCTGAAGTCACACATTTAACCTACTGAGCCACCCAGGCATCCCTTAAATGATTTTATTTTTAAGTAAGCTCTACACCCACTGTGGGGCTCAAACTCACAACCTTGAGATCAAGAGTCACATACTTTTATGACAGCCAGCTGTGTGCTCCAAATCCTTTGTTCTTAATATAGCCCTCAAGTCGATGCCAAACTTTCCGATTCCATCTCATTGCACCTCCATCCTCTCCAGCTTTAGACTAGACCCTTCAACAAGCCCATCCTGCCTGGATAGCACTTCCCTTCCCACCCTCCCATCTTCGGTCCTCAAGTCTTGGTGTCAGCTCCTCCAGGAAGCCTTCCCAGATCTTCTAGGCTAAGTTAGCTCCCCTCACAATACTAACTTAATACATGTTTGTCCTTATAGAGTGTAAATTCCAGGAATCTCTACTAGGTGCCCTCAGGGGCTAGTAAAATGTCCAGCACAGAGCTTTCATTGATAGATGATGAATAAATAAGCACTAAACATTTCTTGAAATTTTCTCAAAGATTGGGTTCACCACTCTACCACCATTATCCTACTGTACTGGAGATACTGGTGCCTCCATTATATGTCTCTGTTCTTGCCTCTATTAACATTATTGGCCCCAAGATGGTTATATTTTTTTAATCAGTTTGACTTCTTTTTTAAAACGTATTTTTTTCTCTCATTTTTCCTTAATATCATCTGTTAAAGTCACTTCTTCCTTGGGAGAAGAACAAGAAGTGAACTCTTAATTTTTTTTCTTTCCCTCATCTGCCAGGAATTGAGGCCCCAGACAACAAAATTTGTCAGAATTGTATTATTAGATTTTGAGAGGACCGAGGGGTTTGTTTAAAAGCAAAACTCATGGATTTTGGGTTCCTGGCAGTCTTTTTGTTTCCTTGTTTTTTCTCGCTTTTTTAGGCTGCCAGATAAAATATTTTGAAATAAATGAGATGCCATTGTGTATTTTTTCCCCACTGTTCAGAAGCTGATAGTTTAAAATCATTTCTACAAATTTCATACTGCTAGATTAATCTTCTGGAAGATATTTAATCAGATCATTCTCATGGTGAGAAGACTCATTGCTTATTAGAACAAAGCTAAATATTCTTAACTTTTCTTATTTTGTAATTTTTTCTTAACTATTTAACTTTTATTTCTTTTCTTAATGTAAAATATCCCAGGCACTTAGTGCTTTCATGTATTATCTTATTTAACTTCCTAATATCTCTTTAAGGTAGCTACTTGACATGTATCATTTTATACCCACATTTATTTTACTCAGGTTCAACAACACTGGCTCAGGACAGAGAGAGCAAGCAAGAGTGAGTTCTCCAGAAAAAGGGGCTTCAACAAAACTTCTGACACCCTTGAAGCTCTCTGGTTGGAGCATAAAGAGGCTGAAGAAAAAAAAAAAGCAAACAACAAAGCAAACTTTCTCAGACGCATAGCTTCTAGGTAGGGCCAGGACTAGGGACCAGGGTTAGTAGAGTGAGGCACTTGCCTTGGGTGCAAAATTTAAGGGAAAATCCAAAACTCACTAAACAAGATGAATCATATTTTAATGCTATTTTTTAAAAAGCTCAAAATTAATACAAAATATCCACCAAGAACAAAATATCAAAATTTTAAACAAAGAATCTTTCTTGACCTTGCACTTGCAGGACAACTCACTTCCCCTTACCCTCAGCCCTGTTTTGGAGCCAAATTATACTGTTCAAATCTCAATTCTGTCACTTACTGGTTGAGTGATGTTAGACAGTTATTTAACTTCATTGTGCCTCAGTTTCTTCATCTGTAGAATGGGGATAATAATACTATGTCCCTCATAAGGTTGTTTTGAGGATTAGCTGAACCCCTGCCTACAGTAGATTCTAAGTAAATGCTGGCCATCATTATTGTGGAAACAAACACTGTAATAGAGTCCTGTTGAATGCTAGATGGTTTTATATCTGTTACGGTGCTTGAAAAGCCCTCAGAACTGTGTTTCACACAACTGCCATAATGTGTCATGTATGCATGTAATCAGCTTTTCCTAAAGAAGGATTAAAAGAATTGACTAAAAAGTGTAAATGCCTTACCTTGGATTGATCTGTTCATTTCATCTGGCCATCTAAGGGCATTTTTTTAGTATTTCCTTAAGCTGCTTCTGAAGATAATTCTAAAGGTGTTACAAACGATGGCAAGATAGGCTATGTGTACTGTTTTCCAGGGTGACTAGATCAAGTCAAAAATCATAGTAACTAGAGTCTATTGGGAGAAAATAAAAATCTCTCCCAAATAAGAGGCACCGAGGGGAGGCCCTTCCGGAAATCGCCTGGTGCCAAAGCAGAATTGACCACCGCCGCCTTGGTTTCCCTCCTATACTTGGAACTATTTCTATCTTAACTTTGTCTGTACTTAGTGTTGCGTGTGTTTATCTCCCCAGCCAGACTCTGGCAACAGCGGCCAGGTCTAGTTCATTTTTTAATACCCAACACCAAGCACTTGCCGGGCACCGGACACTCACCACACATTCAATGACTACTTGAATGAACTGAATTTGGGTTCGGGCACTTTTAGCCTAAAGGTTTCCTCTTTCAAACAACATAGTTAAAGAGACAGAGCATAAAGGAGCCTCCTAGAGCATCCCCTCTTGGCGCTGTAAAAAATGATTTACCACAATTTTTCATTTACTGTAAATGCATAAACAGTTCTGTGCACACAAGTACTCATAACGCCGTCTGTGGCACAGCGACCTTCCAGGGTCGGGTGCGCTCTCAGTGCGCCTCCAACTCACTATGTAGATCCCGGCCGAAGCGAGAGGCCGCCGCGCACGCGCGGATGGGAAGGGCACACGCCTGTCCTCCGCTCCTCCTTCCGTCCGCCCGCCAGGTGGCGCTGGCTGTCTCGCTGCCACCGTCGCCGCCGACTCTCACAGGGCCCAACCGGGGCGGCGCCCGCCGCCTCGCGGGCCGCGGGTCCGCCTCCGCCGCGCCGAGGGCGTGGGCTCCCGGCTCCCGGCTCCCGGAAGCGGTGGCCGCGGCGCGGAGCCGAGCGGGCGTCGATCCTCGGAGCAGCAATGCTTGGCGGCCGCACCTTGTGACCTGAGCGCGGCGGCGGGCAGGGGCCGCTGAATGGCGGCTCGCTGAGGCGCGGCGGCTGTGGCTGCTGAGGGCGTGGCGTGGCGCGGCGCGGCAGAGGCCTGATGCTGCTTAAGCTCTTACAGAGACAGACCTATACCTGTCTATCCCACAGGTATGGGCTCTACGTCTGTTTCGTGGGCGTCGTGGTCACCATCGTCTCTGCCTTCCAGTTCGGAGAGGTGAGTAGCGGTGCGGGTGCCCCGGCCGGGGCGCCCTGGACCGGTACGACTCCGCGGCGCCCCGACCCCCTGCCCACTAGAGCCCCGCGGCGCTCCGCGCCCAGGCGTGCTTGCCTCTTCCCTCCCCATCCTCGCTGCAGCTGCGGGGACAAGTCCCAGAGCCTGGGCGCCCCCCCCCCCCCGAGGCTCCTAGAACTCAGATCTCCCCGAGCTCTGGTTTCACATCTGGGATCCAGATCTTGTCCTCCGGACGGTTTGAGGAATAGGCGCTCGTTCTGCCAGTTCCCGTTGCCTCCAGGTGTTTTCCGGCTCCCCAAGTCGTTTGGTTTTCTCCCTCAGGCCTGTCCTCCTCCACGAAGCCGCCTCCCAGAACCCAGAGTCGGTGTCTTTTCCCATTCCTAAATTTTCCAAAATTCTCATTTCTTGCCCCTCTTACAGGTTTTTTTCGTCTCTGGTGTCAGCCTCCTGATCTTCTCGCTTTTGACAAAGGCACTTTGTCTTCATAATCTGGTTTCTTTCCGGAATTCAAAACTTTCTCCAAGGGGTGTATGTTTCTTTGTACGTGAATTTGAAGTGAGGACAGGGTACTGGCTCCAAATTTAAAGACTTACTTGTAAAAGGGATTTTTTTTTTTCCACTTCTGCTCTGTTGTTGGGAACACCAGTTATCCTGTAGAGGCTCTCCTGGTAGACGTGTACACACGGATGTGAGAGTTGTGTTGGCAGCTGCAGACATTCTTCCCTATCTCGAGATCAGCTGAGGCCAGGGCCCCTTCATCTGACTAGGAAGCCTTGTCTTGGACGCCAGCACCCAACCTCTTGGGACCCAGTACAAGCCCTTCAGTCATGGGTTATGCTAATAATTTAGACTCTGGATCACGCAAGGCCAGCCTTTCTTGATCTGCTCTTAGTTAATGTGCAATAAAGTAGTTTGGTTACACTCTCTAAACTCTTGAGAGGGTCCACACAACAGGTTTGGGGAGGTGGAGACACCCAGGTTTAATAGATTTTTATGCCTCGCTGGGTTATAGAGTAAACATTTTCTTGAATGAAATAATCCTTTGTTTTAGGTTGGGTAGTTATTATATTATTGACAGTCTTCTATGGTATTTATCATAAACAAGTTTACAGAGGCTGGGTAGGTCAGTACTGGAAGAATACATGTATATGATTTTAGAGAACACATTTAAAATAAGTAACAACTTGGAGAAAAGTTGTATTTTGAAATTGTTAGATGTCTATTTCCTTGTTTTAATATTTCCTTTTTTTTTTTGTAGGCGGTTGCAGAAAGTTTTAAAATTAAGAGAATGGTTTTTAGAAATGCCACAGTATACATTTGCTTAGTCTGTACCCATGCTGCATTATAAACTTCATAGGAGAGGGAGGGCGTTGTCTGTTTAACTACTGTAATCCTGACCCAAGCACTGTTCCAGGTACTCCAGCATAGGCAGTCTAAATATTTGTTTAATGAGTGAATGAATGAATTGTGTGGCATGCTCTCCAAGTGTACATTTCTAATAGTTCTCATTCTAGGGGCAAATGAAAATAAGTCTTATAAGTCAGAGTGAGAAAGTGCCCCCGATATGTAAGTGTGGAATATGTACCTGATATTATACCACAGTTCTTCTTTGTTTCATATACTGCAGTTTAATACAGTGAATGTATCTATGCACACAGTTAAGTGTCTTATTTTTGGTGGAAGATTTTTTTTGTCCCTGAGTAATTTTAAGTTAGCCGTTTACTAACATCTCTGCAGTGTGAAGGTGACTTAAAGGCAATCAGTTGCTAGAATTTTTCATTTTATATATTCCATATATTTTCCATATTCCATTTATATATTCCATATATTTGGTTATTTACCAAAAGAAAGACATCTATCAACTTTGAAATGGGCCACAAATATTAAAGTTTGGAACATACAAGAGAAATAATAGGTGAAGAATGTCAACATGTGACTTGGGAGGTGGAGACAGCTGGCTCAGTGCCGCTAATATATTGCCTGTAGTACAATTCTTTCTTTTTTCTTTTTCTATTAAGTAGGCTGCACATCAACATGGGGCTTGAACTGATGACCTGGAGGTCTGAGAGTTGTGCAGTCTACGGACTGAGGCAGCCAGGCATGTGCCGTAGTACAATTTCTGCAGAACAATGAAAAAAAGGAGCCCTGGGATTGGGCAGATCAGGGTTTGAATGCTGGTGCCAGTATTAGTAATAACAGCTAGTATATAGGGCTTATCAGATACTAGGCACTCTTTTAACTGCATTACATATATTAACTCATTTAATCTTCACAACAGCACCCCTGTCAGGTGGGTACTATTATTATATCCATTTTATAGGTGATGAAATTGAAGCACTTGCACAGTTCATAGCAGAGCGGGGGAGGGGGGCTTTCAACCAAGGCACTGTATGGTTCCAGAGCTGAACTGCTCTTAAGCACACATCTTCATGGTTTCTCACACAGTCTGGGCTGTCTTTTGTATGATCTTGGAAAAGGTACTTAACCTCTTGAACCCCAGCTTCCTTATCTTTGAAACTGAGATAGGATTAAATGAGACCTCTTCTGCAAGGCACCATTCAAGGTTCCTGGCACGAATAACAGACTTTCATTAAATGGTAGTAAGTGCTGCTACTGTATTATCATCAACTATTTTATGCCCTTGTCCTTATTTTGAAATAAACCCTTGAAGTAGAATACTCCCACCATACAGTTAATGTTACCAACTTGTTAATAACTTCACTAATTGCAGCGGATAAAAGAAAGGACTAAGAAGGGCCTTGTTAACTGTGAATTCATTAATATTTTACCCCCTCTCAGTATAAGCGGTATTGGCTGCTACCTTTTGATAAGCCCTTTGTATACTCATCCAAATTTTGAGGAAGAAAAACAAAACTGAGGGAGGGATGTATTAACACATAGCATTTTAAAAAAATTTCCCTTTAAGCTGATGGGGTAGTTTCTGGAGAGCTCTTTTTCGGAACTCTGGTCAAACAAAAGCAGAGCTTGTTCCAAACCCACAGGGAGAGCCCTCAGGGTGGGTACTAATAGCTACTGAAGTATACCGCCTTGGGGTGAGGGTAGGAGATAGCGTATCTAATGTAAACTAGTTGATTGGACAAATCCTGTGGCCTCTTGAAGCCTCAGTTCCCACACCTGCAAATGAGAGCACTAGAGTACTATGCTCCTAAAATCAATTTTAGCTCTGAAACTTCTGCTTTTATTTATTTTTTATTTTTTATTTTTTTAAAGATTTTATTTATTTATTTGACAGA